>VWZS01006640.1:781670-936941 GCA_013397075.1 Rhabdornis inornatus
AAAAAAAAGAAAAAGAAAAAGAAAAAGGAGAAATGCTGTCAACTGTTCAAGATATATTGTTGCAAATATCAACTTGCCAAGCAGTTTGTAGAAACAAAAAATTGAGAGCTAAATATTAAAACCAAACAGACCAACTTTAACTTAAGTTGTATAGGTATCTTGTTTTATCGAACTGTTGCAACAACTACATATACATTTAAAATGTCATTATTATGCTCTCCAACTTTTGAGTGTCAAGAAAGTTGCAGGGAATTTATAAAGAAAGCTTCAAAATTCCAATTGCTTATAATGAAGTATTTCTTAAGAAATGTGCAAGTAACTCAAGTATGAGCAAAAACCCATTTTATTCTATAAGCACTCTTTTACAATATACAATTTCTATTAATATCAGGAAATACACATTGGAGTTGAAATATATGTTGGAGTTATCAATTTACAATTCCCTGAAACACTCTGTGGCCATGAAAAATCAAACAGAAGGTTTAGGAGAAAACTGAGTGCAAAACAGAAAATAATTTGTCCACCTAAACATTCATGGAACACTCCCACTTTCAATACTTTTGACAAAGTTCATCTCACCAAATGTTGCAAGTCTAGACAATTAGCACTTATATGAGAACTACTACTCATGTCCTCCAGCCAGCACAAGGAAGGGAGCATGTCTAGGGTGTGAGGAGCAGAAATGTCCATTTCTGTGTTCATTTGGACAAATCCCACCTTGATGACCTTTATGGAAAGAGTCCTCAAGATGCTTTGACCAAAAGTGTAATCAAACTTGGGGAAGTACAGAGAAGAAAAGCAAGCAGGATCAGAGAGCTTCTCTGTGAACAGAGAGAACATGTTTTACAAAGAAAAGAGATGGCAGAGGAGAACACTTTACAGAATCCTAGATCCACAAAAACATGGGATTATTTAGGCTGGAAAAGACCTCTAAGATAATCAAATCTGACCATTAACCCAGCACTGCCAAGTCCACCACTAAACCATTCATGAGAAGGATGGAGCATGGACAAGGGAAATATAAAGAATTATTTCACACCAGAGATGAGAAATGGGGAACCTAACAGAATTAGCAGGTGGTGGATTTAAGACAAAAGCCTTTGTCATCTGAAGAGCCATCCTGGAACAGATGAATCTTTGGTATGACCCAATAAAACTGTGCTCATGTTCTTATGTTTGTGCTCATCAAATTAATTATTGAATTATGCGCTCAGCTCTGGTCTGAATGCCCATACCTACATTAAGGGAGTCTTTTGATTCATTCACTTAAAATCAAATATGACAGATTCATAGATTTTAAAGCCATTACGATAATCTAATCTGACCCCAGACAAAACAAAGACAGTACAATTTTTGCCTCTGATCCATTGCTCCTGGCTGGACAAAAGACTATCATTTAGCAGTGTAGACAGGCTTGACTTAGAAGATACCACTAATCCCTTGTCTGCTTTGTCCAGTAGTTAATTACACACACTGACTAATTACACTGAGGTTTTCTTCCAATTATAATTTTGGATGTTCTGTCACTGGAACCCTTTCAACACTGCCTGCAGACTCTCTAGCTGTATTAGAGAAACTTTACTTAGGTCTTGGTAACCTCATTATTTTTGTTTCTATCTGAAGTTCCTCTCCAAAAATGTTATATTCAACAGCGACCTGAGAAGGTATCCACTGAGAAGAGCTAACTAGAAGCTGAGTGATGCTCATTTCCAGTTCTCCATTTGGAATGTTAAATTACCATGTTAAGTATCTTCACTTACATATGCATCAAAAATGAACTAGCTGTTCCTGGACAGGATATTGACCAGTACTAGGTACCTTCATTTCAGAATTGAATCAAATATAATCTAAACAGAATACACAGTTGCCAATAACTCACTTCTCAGCATCATTTAATTACTCTGCTTCATCTTGTGAGTTTATCTCAATGCTGTTCAATCAAGATATTCTTGTTTTCCACAGTGAAGAGTGAATTTCTGCAATTTTGAGTGGTCAATCTAAGTTCATACAGCTTGGATGCAATGTCAGCTGAATAAAAAACCCATGACTGTTAAGAGCAATACTGTATATTTAGCCAATTCGGAAACCTAAGGGTTGTACATAAATGAATTAGTCTCCTGCCTGGTCACCTCTAAAGGGAGACAGCGGGCACAGGCCATGGTGGATGAGGATGAGCCAGATCAGACCTGTCAAAAGCAGTTTATGGTAAACAGACTGGTCTAAATCCCACTGCTCCAACCCCAGTGCAACCCACAATTGCTGAGCTCTCCTTGGTGTGTCCCACCTGAGGCTTTCCCCCACGTATGGACCTCAGTTTTTCACATCACCCACTCCTTCCCAGCTCCCTCTGTGCACAAAGCCTGTGAGTGGAGTGGGTTCCTGATGCTGCTTGTACATTGCTAAGGGGCCAGGAACTGCACAGACTCCTAAAGCTCCATGTTTATTTGCAGATGGCCAGCTGCCCTCTCCCATTAACAACAGCTAATTTCCAAACTGAGCCCTTTGCACAGATAAGGCACAGCAGGGACCAGCAGGACCCTCTGATTTATTGTGGTTTGGCTGGAGGGTGGGCAGCACAGATATTCTCTCACGGCCTTCAGGGAAGATTTATGATGTACAAAAGAGGCAGTTTCTTTTAAAAAAAGCAAAAAAAGGCATCTGGTCCTAATTCTCAATACTCTCAAAAAACCCCTCAGAATTCAGGCATGTGAAACAGGATGGCTCATGTGATTTCTGCTCTTCAGCTACCATGGGATGAGCTCCTTAAGGAAATGCTGTCCATGGCATCCCCAGGAGAGATGGGAGGAATGAGGCACCACCAGCAGCAAATGAAACACAGGCAAACCTGGCCAGCAGAAAGGACACCCTCCAAAAATGCTGGGAAATCATGAGGGAAACCAGCTGGGCATGGAGAGGGCAGAAAGGGAGATCCTGCCAACTCCCAGTCTGTGTTGGCTGCCTGGCACTAAAACCAGGTACCACAGCCACAGGTTGACTGCTTTTATTCTGTGCAATAGCTGAATTTACTGCCTTTAGAAGGAAATAAACCCCAGCCTTCCAGGAAGGCAAGTATTTGTTAAAAGATCTAGTAGGAGCAGAGCTCACAGAAGAGAAAGTTTCCAGAATGTCCTACATAACACAAATGTGCCCCAGGGTTTATTTTAATCATTCTTCAATTATTGCCTTGCTGGTGTCTGTTCTAGTCCAGACCATGGAGATGTTTCTAATGGAAATCATCAATTCATCACAGAGACAATTTCCAAGAATATAATCACAGAGATGAAAACAGACACATGTTCATGCTCATGCTTATAATGAGGACTATGGAAAAAGTGGGAAGATTTTATGATTCTGTTATTTTTAATGGCAGCTATTTGCTCCTGTGTCTTAACAAACCAGGCTGGACAACTGCCAGGCATTCTGGTTTTTACTGGGACTGTCCCTTGGCCTGGGGAGAGATTTTAAATATCCATTTATACATTATTGCTCCAAGGCTGCCATCTATTCTAACACTTTACATTTTCCCTGACACAGAAAATGCAGGGCTCCAGCTATTTCTTCGTTAATCAGCACAAGTAGCTCTACAGTAATTTTATTTTCAAGACAGAAGAGTGAATCGATGCCAAGAAGCCAACCCTCACAGGTCATGCTCAGTATTTTAGGAGTTTGTGTTACAATTGCCTTGTCTATTTCTGCAATAATTTTTAATGGATGGATTAGTGACAAGCTGTAAAAGCTTATGTTTGTAAAAAGTAAACCCATGATTGATACAACAAATAATTAAAGTTAGCTGGGAAAATGGAATAAAGCTTAACCAGACTGTCTCACATGCAGAAATCTGTGGGACCAACATCCAGCACCAAAAGTCCAACACGGGGCTGTTCAAAGACTCTTCTCTGTCTCACAGCAAACACCTGGGTCATCTGCTGGGGCAGGGCACAGTGACACTGCTGCCTATCCCACAGGACAGCATCCTAAAATTCCCTCTCCCAGGAGTGGCACCCCAAGGGCAGCTCCTGGTAAGCCCCACCCCGAGGCAGAGTGAGCAAAATGTCAAGACATGAAGCTCATTCCCCTCAGGTTCCCCAGCCTCCAAAGCATCCAACAGGATTATCCCAAAGCCCCAAAGAAACCTCGCTGATGCCTCCTGTTAGCCACACTCTGTGCAGAGTTCTTCCTTGAGCCCTACCCCCTGGGGATCATAAAGGATATCATTTCCCCATGTTTCACATTTCATACTTAAACTGCCCTGTAAAATCCCATTCATGAGCAAGCCCCAAGCAACAGCAGAAATACAGGCTGTAAAACTGCATCAGCTTCAGGCTACAGCCATGGAACTGCTTCTCCCAGCCCAGCCTCACTGCTCCTGGGGTGGCCCAGGGCAGGACATGACTCCAGGAGGGAGTTGATGTCTACTTAATTTGGTCAGTATAGGATCTGTTAAGATCCTGGGTATTCTTGCTGACAAAACGACATGACCTCATAATTTCATGGATTCAGCAGTGACTTAAAAAAATAAGTCTGTAATCTTCCTTTTCCATTTTGCAGGGATACTCCTAGGCCCTGGAGGATCCCAATATCTCCAATCCTGGCTCCTAAGCATCTGTTGTGCATGTTAAAAATACAGAAATGTGAAAATTAAAATCAAAACCTCCTCCTCCATCCCAAAGTGATCAAACTTAAAAAACAATCTAGCAAATATAACCCTGGGAATTGTGATTTATACACTAAGAACATTAGGGAGTTAATAAAATGAATGGACACAGGGTTTTGTTTTTTTCCTAATACGGTAGTCAAAGCACATTGCAAAAACGAAATGCAATCTTTGGCTACAGGGCTCATCAGCCCTGCCCAGCAATCCTGAGTGTCCAGATTTTGGCAATAGCATCTGAAAAATGATGCCCAATGCACTTAGCATTAAATAACACTATTTTAACTTTTTTTTTTTAAACAATCTATGCCCTGTATGTGCATATAACCCATGAGAGAGCTATTTTATGGTCCTTACCTTTATCAAGCTGTTCCCTCCCTCCACCTTGAAGCCTGAACACTGATGCACAAGTATTAGAATAAAATTATCATTGCAATTGCTTTTCTGCATGAGAGGGATTCAGAGACTGAAAACAGAAAAAGGTTTTAAAAGTCAGTGCTCTCAGTCCAGGCACTGCCAAGCAGACGCCATGTCTCCCTAAGCCAATGCATTCAAGTCAGTGAACTGCTATCCTGCTGGTCCAAAGGAAAAGACCAAAACAAAGTACTAAGAGTAAATATCCACAGCTACATGCTGTGACTTCTCTGCTATCAGGCAATCTTTGGTTACCTGCATACCCAGCAAAGTTTCACTAACAGATACTCACAATATGAAAGCTACCACAGAACCCCACAATTCTCCCCTGAATTCTGGTGCCAGTGGATGGGAGGTGTGAGATATTCAGGGTCACTGCACTCCTGTACAAACAGAAAGGCATGGCCAGGGCAAGAGCTTCACCTTGGGGATCTGCCTTTAACCTTTGCTCTGCCACACATTTGCTCTGCAACCTTGGGCAAGCCAGTGAAGGATGACTCTGCAAAGAGACTTAGGTCCTTGGAGAGGGATTTAGGGTTTGGAAAACCCAGGTGCTGCTGCTGCTGGCAGGTCAAGGTGTGACAACTGTGAGGAGCAAAGCTCCTCTTGTGACTTGGGTCACAAGCTCTGCCCCGTGTTCCAGACGTAAGAGAGGAGAGGGGAATCAAGTCAATAGATCCAACTCTTGGAAAGTGCAATAAACCAGAGGATGTTTTCCATACTTCCATCTGAAAATATTCCACCTCTCAGAAAATAACTCAAGACGCCCTCAGCATCATAACACTTCCTCAGCACCATGACTGCTGTATTGATGCCAATATCATGGAATAGTAACAGGGACCAGTAAAGCGAATGTCAGTTGTTCCCTTAACCTTTGTGGGGAGACAGATTAATCCCTTCAAGAAATACGTTCATCCTGTCATGTTTTTATGAGATGGTAATCTTAGTCCACATCTTCCATAACTAAAGGAAAAGTCACCATGCTGAGTTTGGCCTTGCAGCCAGAGTGTGTCCATCCCTCCAGCAGGAAAACCAGGTGTATTTATGCAATGGAAGAAGCCATTCACTCTCATCGTGTGTTACAGACCAGTATGGAAAACAGATTTCACACTGATGATTTATAAGGTGCTCTAGGCAGCCCTTAAATAATGAGTTATAGCCAGGTATGAACATCCAAAGCCACTGATGAAAACACTCTCCTGCTCTTGCTGTGTTATTTCTGCTGCTCTGGTTGCAAGAGCTCAGCTCCCTGGTCCAGGTCCTCAGCCCAGTGCCAGAATTGACCTGTCTCAGTGCCACAAATGTCTGTTTTCTATTTGGCCTGTGGTATTCCCTGTGCAATATTAAAATGTCATCAATTCAGTTTAATAAGCCAAGCGCAGGCCTTACCCAACCATTTATTAGCTAAGTAAAACATAGGGCAAATGCATATCAGTCCAGGGACTGCATTAAAAGTTTAAGGGTTCAATTAAGAGGAATCTCACTGGTGTGTTCTCAGGAGGTTAGGAAAACAGAAATGCCAAATGTTTCCCCTGTTGCAGCTGTTAAACACCAGGCTGGAAACCCCTTGTTAAAGTGCTTTCTGTTACAGTGCTATTCCAGTACCTTAAAAGCACCTCTGTATAATACTCCATTAAAATAAACTATTTATTGTGAAAATAGAGGTGATATTTATATGATTTGGGTTTTTTTTTATAATTGTTTTTATTGTTGTCTGCAAGGTCCTGCCTTAAGGGCCAACTGAGTGCAGAGGTGCCCAACCCTCCCATAAGGCAATGCCTGATAGCCCAGTACTCCCAAGGCTGAAAGTTCTGACACAAAACCAGCTGAACTTGAGTTTCAGAGATGCCCAAAGCCCTGTTTGAAGATCCAGAACCAAGCTGCATTATTAAAATGTTTTCTGTGGTTCAGCATCCTTAAGGATATGGTCACGCAGGAGAAAGAACATGTTAATTAATAACATGACAATATAATGGACTAACAATAATGTTGTAGAATAACAACCACATCCCAAAACACCTCAGCTTGCAAGAACAGACATCCCTTGGGTAGAGTACAAGAGACTCCAGGTTCTGGGCCTCAAACAGTCTGATATGTCCATCACATAACCATGGTGTGCATGTCCCACAGAGACATCACCACAAACCTGGCCCAGCAGAGAAAATGGCATTGCTGCTGCAATAAGGTTGTCCCTGCACTGTTGGACCCACCCTGGGGCCCACAGGTTTCTGCACTGGACCTCTTGGCTACACTGAGATCAAGACCCCCAAAAAAGATCAGGCTGAAATGCCATGCAGAGACTGCAAAAAAAAAGCAGCAGCTCCTCGGTGGAGCAGTGAGATCACAAGACTGGGCTTGCTCCAGAGACAGACGGCACAACAATAGTCACGGTTTCTGCTGCCACCGTTATTTTTAGGCACAAAAATGTAGATCATTTAGAAACCCAGAGTGAGCTGCCAAACAGAGAGAGAGAGACAGCAGCTGAACCCACTGCTGAACAGTCAGCCCTGGTTCAGGATATTCCCTCCTGCAGCAGCAGATGCAAACACTGCAGGGCAGCAGGGATGGTGCAGTTCCACCGGCATCTGGTCCATGGTGGCACGTGAGCCACCAGCCAAGGCAAGATGGTAAATTTCAATATCCATACTGAAAAAAGCTGTGAGATGCTGAGCTTTGAATCCTGCAGTCAACTGGCATTTTATTCCCTGACTAAAAAGAAGTTTTGATTTTGGCCCTAAGGTCCTCAAACAACAGATGGGATGTGGTATAAAGATGTGATCCCACAAATACTCTGTGAAGAACCCCAGCTGCAGGGAAAGACAAATGCAACCACCTAGAAAAAATAGATATGAGTGATTTCATATCTATTTTTTCTAGGTCCCAGTACAGTGAGTGAGGTATTACAGACTTCCCAGGTCTCCTCTCTGCTGTGCTGCTCTGCCCTGTCACTCTGATGAAGGTTTCCTCTCCTGGTTTAGGGTACTGATGACAGCCAGAGCTTATCCCTGTGCTCCTCCTCTCCTCACAGCTCACTGATCTGGGGAGGTCACCTTGTCCCCCTGCCCTCATCTCCCCACTTGGGAATACCCATCCCACACCCCGCAGTGCTGGGGGGTTCAGATCACAAGCTGCCACTGTTTCCGTAGTGAACACAACACTGAAACAGAAAATTGGAAAGAATTAATGTATTTTTTGTTTATTTTCTGTGATTTGGTACAACTAAACCCAAACATTAAAAGTATTTTCAAACAGTCATACCAGGAACAGATCACAGGGCACAGTGCGAAAGCAACCAGTAATTCAAACATTAATGCTTTTTATTAAACAAATAAAACACTCTGACAAATGCCTCAGAGTCTACAAATTATTCTCACAACTATGCAGAACTACTTTATGTTTCAGCTTTGGGGCATTGGTTAAAATTTACTCTAGGGCTGTTTCTAAAAAAAGTCAATTTACTTCACCCAAGTGTAGATTTAAGACATCAGAGAGCCATCTGGTGGTTTGATTGCCTTCTAATTAAAATTCGCCTCTTGGGCTCTTGACTTCCTCTGATGCAGAGGAAGCTAAGTTGTCTATTCAAGAGCATAAAAGCAGAAAAATTAAGAACAGTAAGATCTGTGAAAGTAAAATTTAAGTATACAGAATTTTAGAAAATATTTTTGCCATTGATTTGTAAAAGTGAGCAGTCCACAAAGCACTGGTGATGTGTTTTCTCTCTGATTTATCTTTTTCACAAGATTAGAAGTGGAATAAAGTTTCACAAAAATCATCCTATGATGTAAAAAGAAAAGTATTAAGTAATCTTATGCTGAATTTCTATAGAATTGATGTTTTGTTTCTTAGAAAGCTTCATTGTTATCTCCTATGACTTCATAAATCTTGAAAGAGAGTTGTCTTTGTCAGTTTGGGAATACAGAAAACAAAAAGGGAAAAAAAAGAAAGAGAAAAATCTCAGATATTAAAATTAAGCATCACGCTGTTTCAGGCATTGCCCTGGCATTATTTCCAGGAAGGAATCAAAGCCCCATCCCCAGTGTCTGGATGGGTACCCACCCTCAAAGCTGCTGTAGGGAGGGTGGGGGTCCCAGCCTGGCACCATCCCCAGGCACAGAGGTCTGGAAGCAGCAGAACCTGACCAGGTGTGTGTTAGGTGTGCAAGACTCCTGCCAAACCCACCTTGCCCAGGGCTCAGCAGAGGAAGAACTTGATCATTTAGCTAATTGAGTTAGTGCTGAGCTCATTACTGGTCAGAGACTGGAGTAAATAACAACGAACAACTCAGCAAGCTGTTCCCACCCTCAGGGATGGCAGCAGCTGAGTGTCTTCATTATGACAGGTTTGACTGTCAACCCCTGTACTCCAGCTAAATGTAATTTGGGGTGTCCAAGTCCCTCCTGGCATTTGGTCCTTATCTCTATTCCTGCACAGCCTGGTCCTTACCTCTCTATCATTGTACCAGCCTCTGCAAGTTTTATTCCCAGATCTGAACCTCCTAAATGGAATTTCAGGCAGTGGATAAGTGCAATACCACTCCCATGACAAATCTACCCTCATGATACATCCCAATGTGGATCAGGGTCACCACTGTCACTGCTGGGGTTATGACAAACTAATCCGCCTGCTTTGGTGGATACCGAGAATATCCAAATCTGCAAAGCTTCATTGCATAGGTCGGGTCAGTAACTGTGCAAATCTCTCCCTGGACTATGAGAAGTGTTAACCAAGAGTGGGGGAAGATGGTGACCAGGCAGTATGTCCTCTCAGCGGGACACAGCAGATGTCATTCCCAGAAAGGGCGGCCGGAGTCACACCTGAGCCACAGCAAAGCAACTCTGTGCTTCTTTCTGGAAGGCAGCAAAGCCTGAACTCTGGGATGCCATGGCTTTCCTGGAGCTCACAATACATCATTAATCTGACTGTGTTTGCCTGTAAAAAGACACAAAGCAATAGGATCCTGATTTCAGCCTGAATTGGGGCTGCTGCTTCCAACAAAAAGCAGAAAACAAAACAGCAACTTCTCAGTGTTTGTAGCAAGAGGACAGCTATTGGGTTTGTTTTATACATTTGGCAGGGATATTGAGTGATTCATTCATCCTTCAGTGTTTAGTTGTTTTTTCTCTTCCTTCCTCAGCCACTTTTTCTCCTTATTTCTAGTATTTTCATCCTTTGTATTTCTCCCTGATCCCCACAGGAGGAGCCTCAGTACCACGTTAGCAGGCAGAATTTGAGACTGCCAAAGAGCTCCTGCAGTTTCACCCCACACACATGGCTGTCCTTCCAGTTATTAGCCAGGAAAGATTTATTTTAAATGACTGTGAAAGATCACACTGATCAGTCTGGAAAGATTTTCTAGGGATATTTTCCATGGACTGAGATCTCTTTAGTCAGAGGCACTTGGCACATCAGGAGCTATAATTTGAGAATGTGATTCTCAATTCCATGTGTAGGGGGTTATTTATGGGGGCAAAGTTACATCAGAAAGCATTTGCAGGATCACAAGATGAAATATACCTTTAACATCTTCTCTTCCAGCAAATCACAGGAGATTTCTGAAGTGTTGGAGAGTAGGTGACGATACAGCTTCAGCCTGGAAACGGGCAAAGCTAGGTTTTGAAAATTGTGTCTTTCTGTTTTGACACCACCACAGGCTCCTTCTGTGCCCTACAGAACATTTTCCCTCTTCCAAATGTTTCCCATCCCCTTCTGCTGTTTTTCTGATCTGTGAGCTGCAGGACTTGTGAGATCTCCAAGGTAAGAGCAGTGCATCCATGCCTTACTAACCTCTCAGCACAGAGCATCACAGCATGCCCATAGTCAGGCTGGGAGCATGGATGGATCCTTCCCTGTCCATCCTCTCAGGTTTTCCAACCAAGAGAGGATGGGATGCATCACCCCACAAACCAGGATCCACCTAGAGCACATACATGGGCCCAGGATGCTGGAAATGCTCCCAAGGTGCCACCTTAAATTTGGCCCTTGTGCTAAAAAAATCTCAGCTGGCCTCTGGTTTCTGTTCTGGAACAGAAGAACAATTAAACCCTATTTCTCCAACTAAAATTTGCTGGTAGTAGAAACAGTTGCTGGAGCAACTGCTTCTCGGTGCTCTAAGGCTGGTTAATTAGAAATCTATTGATTGATGTTATATGAGATATAACAGATCTTTTATTTTTCAGATGTTTAATTATTAATAAATTAATGAGATGAAAAGTGAAGTGCAAGGAAAAATGGTTCTTAGTCTGAAGGAAGTTAATATAAAATCTAAAATGCATTCTCTTCCACCTTATTAACTTTGAGATTGATGTCATATCCTCAAGAGGTTTAGTTGGTCAATTCTCTTAAGTTTATATACAGATTTGCATGAAAGTAGTTTCTATATTCAGAATAGATCTTGAAAGAATTTTCTTTCACAGAGTGAATTTTCCTATTTGGAAAAAGGTAAACAGAACAAAGCCATTTATAAAATGCGGTAAAATCTGAAGAGAAATGTTACTCAGAAAATTTTTTACTCCAGAGGCGAATCAGCCTGAGCCAAGTTTTCCATCACTAAAACACAAAATGTACTATGCAAAATTTTAGGAGGAAATTCATTATATGGCCCATTACAGATCTTGGGAAACCAGACCCAACATCGGCAATATCAGCCAGTTTCTGCTCTAATTTTCTTGGCATTAGAGGCAATTTCAAACTGCACCCAGACAGAAGCAGGGAGAAAAACTCCCGCATCATTATGTCCATCAAACTTTTAATTGCTGTCTCTGAGTTGCAGAATTGCTCTCCACTTCTCTGTACTGCTCAGCTTTGAGTGACAGATCTGCTCACATTTTATTCAGAAAACTTCAACAACTAGGAAAGTGTGTCCTCATACTCTTTATAAAAATTTCCTTTCTTTCATGCTTTTCTTCCTTTCACACCATTCCTACCCTCTCTGAGGTGGATGTCTCAAATCCAGTACCACCATGGAAACCTCAGCTTTGATGTCCTTTCAGAGTGTGGCTGTTCCTAAGGTCTTGCATCCAGTGGGATGCTTCCCAAATTCTCCTGCTCTTGCTCTGTGAGCTACCACTGGAATCACCACTGCTGCTCTATCACAAACCCTGTCAGGATCTCCTCCTCCTCCTTCTAAGGGGATCTGGAAACCCCATCACCAACACCCAAACCACAAACACTTCTTCTCTGCCACTGGGAAACTCTGAGCTGTTTCTGGAGCACATGTTACCGTCTTCTAAAATTCAAAAGAATGTGTTAAAATTACCATAACTTAATGTCACAGGAAAGATGAGCTCCAAAGTTTTCTTTGGAATTTCTTGCCGAACAGAATTTTCTGCAGCCAGTATTTACTTTTCCCTGAGAAAATGGATATTTCCTTTTCCTCACCTCAGTAAGAGCCTGAATCACAGCTCACTGAGCATATGGAAAAACTCACTGTGACTTCAATGGTTTTGAGCAATGTCCCACATGCACACGTAAGCTTTTAACCCAAATGCCCCCCCACAGCATGGTTTCACAGAATCACTAGGTTGGAAGAGACTTTCAAGATCATCGAGTCCAACCCATGCCCTAACACCTCAACCAGACCATGGCACAGAATGCCATATCCAGTCCTGTTTTAAACAAATCCAGGGATGGTTTAAAATCTGTCCCCAGGCAGACAATTCCATTTCATTATCACTCTTTCCGTAAAAAACTTTTTCCTAATATCCAACCTATATCTCCCTTGGTGCAGCTTAAGACTGTGTCCTAGACTGGGGGTTTGATGACGTTTCTTCTTGAGAAATAGAAAGATCTAGAGTCATACTTGCTGCTGCAGGTTAACTGCACCACAGGAATTGTCTCCTGGCTTTTTTAACACCTGCAGTCAGAGTTTGGAATCAGGAAAGTCTGTCACTGTTTTCCAACAGCAGCCACTTTCTCTCCCCTAGCAGCCTGCATCCACCACATACTGTGCATAACATACCCTGTATTCACCACTGCTTGGTCAAAGTAACCTTTTGAGCTCTTTTAAACTCTTCTCAGGCATTTCTGCCAGCCTCTTAAAACATTTCTGTACTTCTTGTCTCAGATAGTCTCAATATCCTAATGCTTTTTCAAACATCGTGGGTGATGCATGAAACTCTACATTCCCCTGTCAAGCCCTCAAAATAACCACTCTATACTTGGAAAAGGAAACACCCCTCTGTTTCAGTCACCAGGAAACACTGAGCTGTTTATGGGGCACATGCTACTGCTTTCAAACCTCACAAGAATATGTATCTCCTTCTGTTGAAGGCACTGTTGTAGGATCTCTCTTTAGCAGAGAGATACCGACACAAAACATACAGGGATCCACTTCTATTCAAGATATAACTCTACTCCTCCATCAGATTCATCTCTGATTAGCCAGTGGTTCAAAAATTGTTAGGAGATCTGGGGGAAGGAACAGAAAAGCCCACGTTTCTCTCTGGGAAATCAGCTTGAAATGGATGCTGTAAGTAACACATGCAAATATCCTTTTGTGTGTTTGACAATTTAGTTTAGACTTTAATTGCTGAACTGAATTACTTTAAAACTGTATAGTAAAATGAATGACTGCAAAAGCCTAAATGTATGAGTATAAATAGCTTTTAAATATATTGAAATTTCAGTGAATCAAAGAGAAACATAGGGATGTAGTCTTGTTTTTAATCACTTTCCTACTACTCAAATTATAAGAAACAAGGAAATACATCATAAGACACATCCTGGAATATTTTGGCATGCTGCTGAACTGAAATTCAATGGCTTGACATGCTATCTTGGATAATTTATTTTTGAAGCCTTTGTTAATTCTTCTCTGGATTACTGCCGAACATAAACTTGATTTCACAGCTCACCCTGTTTGGCTTTGCACATCTGAACTGAGAATGACATAAAACACATTAAGTAGCTCCTGGAGAACTCTTTAAAAGTGTTATTGATCAGAACAGTGTTTGAGTGCTGGGCTGGCTGTGTGAGTGAACCCACAACATGAGGGCTGAAGAGTAGCAAGAAAGGGAAACTCCTTGGATGCTGTGCTGGAGATTGCACATCTTGCTGGGCTGCTCTCAGCAGCTCAAACGTGGTGGCTTGGTCCATGCTGGAGGCTGAGCCTCCTAACAGCCAACCATGATGTCAAATCATGATTTTCAGGGGTGTGAGACAGCACACAACTCCTTCCACACACACAGCCTTCCACCATAGCCTTCCTCATCCTCATCCACTCTGCAACACCAGGCACAGCCCATCAGGCTTGAAGCCCTCCAGATGGGGGTCCTGTTGGTTCTCTCTTCCTCACTGTCTTTGAGTGTGGACTTTTCCCAGAGAGCACCCGCGTGTCTCGCCACTCCCGCCAGCACTGACTCAGCCAGCGTAGGACTGCGAGCAGCAATGAGAGGCAGATCCGTGACAGCTTCCTCCCAGCTTACTCCCTCCTCCTCTCCCTCACGGCCCAGCAGCTCTTCACACCACCAGGGAAGCACAGGATGCTTCCTCAGCACTGACTCCCACCCACCAGCTGCTGTGCTCAGCTTGGGATCAGCAGTGGCCTGGAGCAGGAGCAGCCAGCCTGGCTTCCAGCACCTGACACACCGAGTCCAGACCAGAAACCCCCTCCTGCCCAGTCCTCAAACTGACTGGGATGGGAGACACCAAGGTCCTCTCAAGAAGATTGCGGATTTGCTTGAGGATCTGACCATGCCGATCCACTGTCAGGACTTTGAGGTCTGCCTCTGCTTGGAGGGAGATGTAGGACACACCTACAAATGCCAACTAAAGAATGGGCAGGAAATAAGCCTAAGCACTCACTTCGGCACAGAATGCATGAGGTTCAAGGATTCCCTCCTATGGCACACCCTGGCTCTGGATCAGTACAAGATCTCTCTCCAACACATTCCAGCTTCCCACACTGGTCACACGCTCTGTGCCATACTCTGTGAAGGTGGACTGCAGCATGGTCCTTCTCCTGCTGTGAGAGCCTCTGACCTGGAAAATGCCCAGCAGCACACTGATCACATTTGAGGGACATCATGGCACCATCAGAGGCCTAAAAGAGACAAGGGCCACTGCTCTGTGCTGTGGATGTACATGAGGTGCAGAGCAGCCTGGCCACAAGCAGGGTAGGTGAAGTTTGCCCTTGGCTTGCCCAGGAGTCATGAATGAGCCCTTTACCCTCTTTGTTTAGCAATCCTGAACCAGCCAGGCCTGGGAAGAATTCCTCACCATGAGCAGCAGGTTTGGTCCACTCCTACCCCTCTATCTGCAAATTTCGTTCACCAAAGTATTTACTTTCCTAGCTTATCACAACCACTCTACCATCCCATGCAATGCTGGTTTGTTTGGTTTTCGGTTTTGTTTTTTTTTTAATTATTCCAGCTCTTTCCAGAGGCAAACCCTAATCTTTCACCTATAGGACTGATTCCATCAAAGTTAGCAGAAAATTCCTAGCTGAACTCAGCCACAGCGTGTTGTGCCTCTAAATGTGAGCACAGAAACCCAGACTCTGCATTCTGCAGGGCTGAGAAAGCCCCAGGCAGCGTCAGAGCTGACACCAGCTCCTTGGCTGGATAAGTAAAGCAGATCGGTGCTGCTCAGCACCATCCTCATCCCACTAGTCCTGTTTGCTCCCTGTCTTGCTTCCAATCTCTCCACACAGTCCCCAAAGGTCCCTTTGAGGCATTTGGTTTGTACCAAGTAAAGGTAAAAGGAAGAGGGTATTCCTTGCTGAATGTGAAATGAGATTATCCAATGGTCTCAGATGATTTGATGGTTGTTAGTTTTCATCAGCCTGTTGCTTAATGCAGTTTTGACAGGAGAAGGAAGACTTTGCTCAACACAGTTGAGCTCAGGGCCAAATCATGGCAGAAATCACCAGGTCAATGTCATTTCAAGACACAACTGTAACCCCTCCACAAAACTGGTAGTAAGCACTGGATCACTGTAGCCAGAGAACAGACATTCCTTTGTTTTTGAAGGTAAAATTTACCCTAATGCAGATGTATGGTGCTTCCTCTGCACTGCACATCTGTGGTCACTTGTCCTGGTCGTTTGAGAGATGATCTTACTACGTGTACTACAACACTTACACCTTCAAGCATAGGAGACTGAAGTTACCTACCCAGGGCTCTCAACAATTTATCTGACCATACATCAGTAATCCACCAAATTACTTGTAAATCAACTGAGGGGTGCATTTCAGAGGAAATAAAGAACGTGCAGCTCAAGGCAGTACTCAGAATAGCCAAAGATGAAATTCAGTCATTCAGATCAATTTGGTGCAGAATTGTTATATCTGGTGGGTCTGTGGTCTCTGTCCTGTAGGTATCCTACAACTCCACCAATGTGTAGTACCACTTCTCAACCTCATCTTAGTGTGTTTTTGTTCTATAACATGATTGTTAACAACTTTTCTGCAAAAATCATACCGAGAAGATTACTAATCTTGGTAATCTATGATTTATGAGATTGTGGGAGTGGGTCGTTGATTTCTGGACAGTTATATTTTAACATATTACTTGGACTTACTGATGCACACGGTAGAAACAAATATATTCACTATGTCTCAAATTTGTAAAGGCCTCATTGAAATGATAAGGGAAATGTTTAGAAACTGCTGGAAAAATACAAAGTCATCAGTTAATTAGCATTAGCTAAGGAACTGCAGGAATAACTGAATTAGCTTATTTCCTTGCTGTAGGTAAAGATTAAAATGTATTCAATTCATGGCAGTTTTCAAGTTGCTAGGGATTATGAGAACAATGCACACTATTTTCAGCTTGCCAATTTGAGCAGCCTAAATGCAAGAGCCCAATCGTTCAAAAACAGCCTTTCAGATGATTCATCTGAAAAAGCCTGGCTGGAGCACCCTGTGTGGCCTGACACCATCACATTGTCTCTCTGTAGGAGCCAAGGCCAAGTCCTCACCACACATTCAGACATGTAATTAAGAGACTGAAATTGTTCAAGGTCAGGTTGGATGGAGTTTGGGCAACTTCATCTAATGAAACATGTCCCTGCTCAATGGCAGAGGTGGTTCGACGAGGTAATTTTTAAAAAGCCCCTTCTGATTCAAACCCTTCCATGACTCTACAAATTACTAGAAAATAAAATTTTAGAATCTTCAAAAGAAATTCTGAACATATTGCCAGAGGCAAAACCTTACAAGAAGCTGTATTTGCTTTTCACCTCTCTGTACCAATGAGTTCTACAAGGCAAAGGCTTCACAGCTTAACGCTGCAAGACTAAGCTACCCTGGAATCTAATGCTATCTGCTGAGTAAGAACTCAAGATGAAAGGAAGTAGGATACATTTTGGTTTAGGAATTTCTTTGAAAACCATAAATAATGTCCAATTCTTTAAAATGAGTCATTACATGAAAAGTAAGGCTTTGGAAAGAAAATGGTTTTTTATCCGAACACAATCCTAATATTCACATTCCAAAGGGCACTTGCATCTTCAGACTAAAGAAAATTGACTATTTTATGCATTCAAAGTCCAAACAGAATAAAACCAGTACATATTTCCTTTGCCTTGCAAATAACTATTCAAAGGGAACAGGAACTGGAGGCAATGAATATAATTTACTACCAAGAGGCTGTAGATTAAGTAAACAGCAAGGAAGCAAATTTTGCATTCACAGTCTCATGGCGTGGTGCATGCATGACTGAGGGTACACCAGACAGTGTCTCAAACCCAGAGGCAATTCGCCTGCCATAGAGCCAATTCTCCTGCAGCTAGCTGGGGCTCCCTCTCCCATTTCTTCTCCTCCTTGTCCTGCCCTTGGGAATGACTGAATCACCAAGCAGAGGTACCTGTGGCTAAATAAGGGCTAGCATCCACAGGTGGGAATTAGGTGGCAGAATATGACTCTGTAAACCACTCCTGGGACCCTCGTGTTCATGCCAGTGATGAGGCTGTGGACAGGCTGAAGTTTGAATTGTGTCAGAAAGCTCTGAAAAGAGCATGCCAGAATCACTCTTGGTGCAGTGATTTGTGCCACAGGGTGATGGAGCGTGGTGCCAGACCAATACTTAATGGATAAATGGAGTTGTTCCCACTCTGAAATCTAAAATTTCAATCCTGGAGAAAGCTTTTAGATGCTTTGCTTTTCTTTTTTAATGGCTTTTTGGTGACAGTGTCCATATTTTTTGCAGATAGGGAGCAGGATTCAGACTACTTATTTTGAGAAACCCTTTGAAATGGAACTAAACCAGCCTTTAAGCAATATCACTGTGCCAGAAGTTGTACTTTAATCCACTTGGTGTTTGCACAGTATATTTGTCCAAGGCATTTACATGCCTAAACTGATATTATTATCTCAAAACTTCGTACAGTTTAACACATTTATACTCACAGCATCCACATATGGCAGCAAAGGCTATTATTTTCGTCTCCCAAAGGAGGAGCAGAGGCCTGGACGCTGTGCCTGGTCTGTCCCTGAACACAAACAGGGACACTGCCCCACAATTGCCCACACTGACAGGGCTGATGGCATGTTCCCCTGAGCTGGTTCACCCTGAGCCAGCCATCCTCCTGGCCAGTGCCTGCACACAGCTCAGTGGACAGCACCAATACACACCTTCTGTATTTACTGGTAGAGATACAAGTCAAAAAGATTGTCCATATCCACCCCCAGAGTGGGTATACGATGCTCAAGCACACCCAGACAATTTTCACAGCAGGTTTGGTGGGTCTGATTGCACTTTATATATTAAGTGTAATCTTATGCCCCCAAGCACCCTCCTCCAAAGGCCCTTTCCAGTGTTTATTATTTAGGACAATAGGTATTTCAAACATAAAGCCACTAACTAGTTATCTTATTTGTTCTTGTAATACATCCTGGGACATCCTTCACTTTGAGCTGACTCCTCTGCATGTACAAAGAGA
Source organism: Rhabdornis inornatus (assembly GCA_013397075.1). Taxonomy (NCBI): domain Eukaryota; kingdom Metazoa; phylum Chordata; class Aves; order Passeriformes; family Rhabdornithidae; genus Rhabdornis; species Rhabdornis inornatus. Next base: position 800,614 of record VWZS01006640.1, read on the forward strand.
GAGATGGGGATGAGACACAAGTATGACTTTCCTTCTGAGCTGGAGGGCACCCAGGCACACTGGGGATTCCCAAATCACCCACCACACCTTGCCTCCACAGAGATCCAGTCACACTGCACAGGGGGAGCTCGAGCAGAGGTGCTGGAGCTCCCTGTACCACGTGCTTTGGCACATTGCTCCTACATCCCATATCTGCAATAATCACTTCCATCTCCCTGCAGAACAAAGAAATGGATATTAAAATTCAGGATACTGCTGCTCAGTTTCTACCCAGCCTGGGTTTAAGCTGCTGTTTTATAGCTCTTTTTTACCAAGTTTTAACTGATGACTCTTTTTGTTTCCCTCCATTGATGGGATGATGCATTTGGCTGCCTCCACATCTATGCACAGTAGGTGAAATCCTGGCTTTACGTAAGTGGATCTTAAACTCTGGATGTCATACATCTGCTGCTTGAGATTTCCACATACCTACATCATAAGGATAAATAAATCCATGCAATGATGATGGCCACCACCAGTCATGCTGTTACACTGAGTCACCAGACAGCCTGGGTTCTGTTCACTGTAGGTTTCTGCACAGGCATGGATGGGATGGAGGGATAAATCCACTGCACAGCTACTGCAGAGTGTGGGATTAAGGCACTCCTGAATATGTTTTTCAAAACACTCAATAGGTCCTAGCAAACAAGTCCATTCACTTTTACACAGATGGACCACAGTGCTCCTCAGTGAACAACACCAGAGGCCAGACTTCAGTACTCATTTCTTTTAACAACTTACTCCATGAAGAGCAGCACTGACTCAAGGAAAAAAAACCCAACAAACAAAAACTCAATTAATCTTACCCAGAATTAATTAGGAAGGCATTCTCTTTCTGCGAGCAGGGAAATTAAAAGACAAAGTGATCTGAGACCACAATGTAAATCAATGACAGAGTAAGACAAGAACTCCACATTTTCAGATCTGTGTGCTCTAACCACAAGAAACATCCTCACAAGACTTCAAGGGCAGCAGCCACTGGTTTCTGTTGCACATTGTTGTTAAACAGGCTAGAATATTTTTCCATAGATGAAAAGACATGTCCTTTACCCACTCTGCTACATTTTTCAGCTTAGAGAATATTAGAATTCCTTTAGCAGGATAAACTCAGTCTTCCCAGCACATCAGAGACAGCCTAATGAGCACCTACCACTGAGATGCTGTGTCTGCTTCTACTTTCTCTTCCATATGGCTCAGCTTCTGCTTTTCCCTCCTCCTCTTTTGAGCCATGAGCTGCCTCCTCTGCCATTGTCCCTGGGGCTGCATTGGGAGCCCCTGTCCCAAGGCCTGTGCCAGGAGCCACAAACCAGAATTTAGAGCTAAACCACCCCTCCTGACTCATTAAGGCCTACAGGGGTTTGACTGGTCCTTCACAATGGCAGAGGCACACCTTTATGCCATTTGCCTTGCCAGAGGCTGTCACACACCAAGGAATAAAATATACCTGTGCCTGCCTCCCATCAGCACCCAAGGGTTTGTATGTACAGACTGGTTTTAGGTGACATAGAGCAGAACATGAGACAAGTAACAAGAAGAGCTTCCAATGTCTCTGCAATATCATGCTGCTGCAGTTTTGGGGAGCAGTATGTCCACTTGTGTGACCAGGGAAACCTGTAGCAAAACCCCTTGTGCAGGAAGAACCCATTGGATGAAGATCCAGTGGAGTGGGCTGAGAGCAGGCATGTGCTCAGGAAAGCTCAGCCACAGATGAAAATCTGTTATATGACCATCACCTGGCCACATTTCACAGCATGTTGCAAGGAAATTCAGGCCAGGGAGAAGCTCTAGACCTTCAGCCAAGAACAGACACCAGCTCATCAGGTTTTTTTCCCTTCCTTCCCACTTATTTACCTGTGGTGTTGTGCAAACTGTTGCCTTTTTGCTCTAAACTTTCAAACATACACAGCCATGAATGTATCAGCACATTTCTTTAGTTAATTTAGCTCAGGTGGGACCAGGATTAGAGACACTGTTCAAAAGCACCTCTCTCCATCTTGGCGTGAATCACTTCCAGCAGCAACCCTGCCTGCTCCTGTCTGTAGGCATGAGCACTCCTGCACGTCACCAGCACTCCTCACTCCCATTCCATTACAAAATAAAAGCCCATACACATCAGAGGAATGCTCTTTCCCAAAAATGTTCCCACTTGCTGTTTCTAGGATCTGCCGTGGCTCTCCTGACCATAGTTACATGTCAATAGCAAGGAAAGAGATTCCAACTGAAACCATTTTAAGCTGTGGAGTAAGAGAGTCAAAATAAAATGCCTTTCTCTAGGAAATTTGCCTTTAAAAATGCATTTCATCTGGTGACACAATCTTTGGTGACAGAGAGCAAACCTACATTTCCCTTGCCACCCTTCAGACAAGGCAGGACAGCACCAGTGGGAAGCAAAACCTCTCTACAGCAAATCCATCTTCAAAAGCATCTGAAAAGAGCAGATTTAAAAGTTTCTGGCAGGGAGTTTTCAGCCCCAAGAAGCAAAATGTCAGAAGCACTTTGAAAGTGGTCCTGCTTACAGGAAAACAAGCCTTGATGTACGGGAAAGACCCTGGGCTGCAGTGAGATAAATATTCCTGCAGATATATTGCTCCTGGTGAGCAATCAGAGCAAGGTAATTTCTCTCTTCTCTGCTCAGCATTGCTTAATTATGGTTACACCTCTCCTGTCCCACGACACTGGGTAATGTTTTGCAGCAGGGTGACTGTGCACTTTAGGACTGAGTATATCTGACATCACCATCACAACAAGGAGCACCACAGTCATGGCAGAATGGATGCTTAGCTCTGTTTTCTCCTAAAGGAAAAACCCCTTTTCTGTAGCTGAAAGAGACTCACAGCAAATTTTTTGTGGCAAAAACCCTAAAGCAGAGAAAAATAGTTGCATGAATTTTAATTTTCTACCTGATTTTTCATATTATGGATGCCAAGCCCAGTTTTTAATAATGCTGTCCCTGTTTATGCTAATGTAGGTCTTAAAATCTCAGCTTTCTTTCAGTGGATTTCAAACTGTATTTCTGACTCTTTCTTTACAATGCATTTTGGAGAATTGTATCTTCTTTCCTCAGGGCCATCTGGACATTTAAAGGCTCCACTAAGTCTCACTCAAGGATATCTGTGCTCCTTAGAGTATCATCAATGAGGGATGAAGAAAATACAATTACAGAGTGGTTAAATGCTCCTTGCCAACAGAATAATCAGACAGAATAAACACCAAACTTCTCCAAACCATCTTCAGAACCAGTAGAGAAAGCCTTTTACAGCTGAAGCCAGGATCACACCGCCCCAAATGGGAATTTTGTCTTGGAGAAGGGAAAAGATGACATAAATATTTGGGTCTCTGAACACACTTTTCCTCCAATTTAAGAGAAAAAAATGGCTTTTACAGGCTAAGATATAACCATGTGGCATGAATCAGAATGAAATGAGCACATGTTCTATAAATGCATCAAAGAAAGGCTTCACTAGCAACAGTATTTTCTTTTTCTATAAAATGCTTGAAAAAGTAAAAAAGTTTGGCTACAGCAGATCTAACCACTGTTTCAGGGAAAAAAGAAAAAGAAAAACACAAAATCCTCCACATTCATTTTCCACTGAATAATTTTCCAGGGAGAATATTTAAAGCAGAAACCTATGGCAAGTACTTCTGCAGTCCTATGAAAATAGTTTCTGTAAGAGGAGGTAACCACAGTACTGCAAAAAGAAGTCATATCAGGATTTCAAACAGCAACCTGTATTTCCACTAAAAATTCTAAGTTTTACACTCTCCTGTTTAAAGCCTTGACTGCCTAGCCAGCCACAGAAATCTGTATTAACCAACCTGGCTTTGAAAATACACCCTATGTAGAATTTTTGGGGCAATACGGACAAAATGCGTAGTGGGAGATCTTTCCTTTCAGTGTGAATATGAATGGGATGATAATGGTCCATCATCAGCTGCTATAATACAATGCAAGTGTAGGTGCAAGTTAGCCCAGCACTGACTCTGGAGTCACTTACGGACTCTTGACCAGAGTCACCTACCTGGCTGTACAACCTAGAACACAGGCTAGAGCTATAACATGAGCATGCTTGGGAAATTGAGCCTGTTTTTCTGCCACAAAATCATAGAATGTCTTCTGGAACACACTGACATGTAACACTTGTCAGCCTCCTGCTGTCCCCTTCACCATAGCCTGTACAACCTCCCTCCAGAAGAAAACCTTTAATAATGTTTTCCATGTAAAAGAATGGACCTGGGAACGCCCACGTTCATTCTGCATCTTGATTCAACACTGTGTTATTCCACTTCAAAGCTTTGCAGGTTGTTATGAAAGGCCTTTTCTGTTTAAATAAGTGTAACCATTTAATCAGAATGACTCCACATCATGCCTGAGAGAGATCCTACTGTATCATAATGAATTCTCACACTGTGGCATATATGGATTTAACATTTATTATATGCCTTTGCTGCATAGCCCCTTCCATCTGAATTAAACACCAGCTATTTAATTGACTCTGGTGCACCACAGTGTAAATTACCAGGAGCTGAGAGAAGCAGAACTAAATCTAAAAGACTCATTCAGTGACTACGTGAACATCAAGTAACCAGCAATGAAACTTCTGGGCAAAGCATAAAAGGAAGGAGATGCTTATCCAAAGCCAACAAAATGGAAAGAAAATTGCTAGGGCTCTAAATAGCCACCTTCCTGCTGTTTGGAGAGAAAAGCCTCACTCCTGCTCTCTGGGAAGCAGTGATATTATACAGGATTACTGGCAGGTATGTATTGCTGCCCCATCAATTGCCTGTTCCAGACCAAGCTGTAAAACACAGGCACATACACCCCCATGCCCAGCTGCAAGAGAGCCCTAAATGGACATTTAGTGAGGCAGCTGCTGCAGGGCTGAAGGAGGAACTCAAGTTGATGCTGCCAAAACCTATTGCTATTAAAAAAAAAATGAATCAAGGCACATACTGTCACCCTAAGGATTTGGTACCAGCTCTTGCTGGGGAGTAAACATTACACCAAATAACTCTCAGAGAGTACTTGTTTATTGTAATCACCAGCATAGGAAAACAAGCAGATTTATGAGACCTTTAAATCTTTCTGTAACTTTAGAGATATATTAGAACAAGTTTTATTTTGAATTTTGGCCAAATCTCATTTTCTTTATTGACAATAGCAGTTTTGCAACAATAGATACCTTAAAAGGAAAAAAAATCCATTTTCATCTGAACTGTTCACATTTCTGTAAAAGCAAACAACGTTATAATGCTGTCTGTTCAATGAAAATGAGAAAATTTTTCTCCATTACCTCTTTGTTCTCAAGGCTATAGGGAAAAAAGATAATCACTCTCCATCAGAAGTAGCATGTCACTTCAATTGAAAAAAATAACCCCAAACCATCAGTGTTGCCTTGCTAATAAATCGTTACTGGGATGTTTTGACTAAGGTAACAATAACAAGTGCAAGCTTTGGAACAAGGATGTTGACAATTGTCTCCGACTGTTGAAGGTGACAGAATATTCTAAGTGGTTTTGGAAATTATAATGAGAAAGTTTTTTGTAGTCTCCAAGGTAAAGAAGACTCTCACCATTCCTCTGTTGCTGTAAAATGCCTGGTCCTAGCCCCAGCTGAAGCACAAGGAAGGACTGCTGCTCAGGAAAAGGTGCTGTGTTTGGAGGAGACATGGGGACTAGGAGTTACCAAAAGTTCTGCTATAGCCGGAAAAAAAAGGAAGAAAAATGAAAAGTGCTGAGGGCAGCTAGGAGTAGCCAATGACCACACTCACACTTTCAGGATCACACAGAATCCACACAATTACAGGTGTCTAAAAGCCATTCTGGTGGTCAATCTGTGGTCTAATAATCTATTACCAGTAAATTTGCCCATGCCCTGATCTCTACCCTGATATTAATCTTTTCTAGTCTCCTTATAACCTCTCTGCCACTGGAAAAGGGCAGCTCCTCCTTTGTATTTAGCACTGACCAGTGTAACCCAACTGATGGAATAATCTTTTTTTCCACAAAGGAAAATATGTTAAATTGATGCTGGATTAATAACTACTACCTTTCTGCTCCTGAAGAACCCAGTATGCTTTTATTATCCATTGGTAAGGCCCTGGAACAGGCTGACCAGAGAAGTTGTGGATGTCTTATCCCTGGAAGTCTTTAAGGCCAGGCTGGATGGGGCTTTGAGCAGCCTGGTCTAGTGTAAGGTGTCCCTGCCCAGGGCAGGTGATTGGAACTGGATGATCTTTAAAGTCCCTTCCAACCAAAACCATTCTTTAGTTCTATGATATAAATTCCAATGCAGAGAGATTTCCTTCTGTCTTTTGCATAAAGCTTACACAAACCCCCCCAAGTAGGGGAATAAACCTCACCTAAGGAATGTGGCATGGCAGATCTGTGTTTTGCTTTAATTAGCATCCTGATGTGATACTGGCTTGGCGTGCAGATTGCTGTTTTGCTCTTGCTAGACTCCGTAAGGAACCTGGCAAACACAACACTTCCTTCCATTGTCTGCTGTTTTTCTTGGAGGCCGAATATTTTCATTGAAATGTCACTTACATGCACAGCTCATGCTCTGCTGCTCTCGGAGTGCACTCAGGCACTGGGTTTTCAAAAAACAAAGTGAATTCAGCACTCAATCACAGCTTAGCTTACTTACTAGCAAAACATACACTTGAAAGGCAAAATCACAAGCAGAGTGGTCTCTCTTACTTATTAGCAAAACATACAGTTGAAAGGCAAAATCACAAGCAGATTGGTTCTGGTAATAACAAAAACTTGTGCAGGTTTTACCACTGGTGAGTACCTGCCTGCTTGAGCTGCCTCCCAGGGCATTGCAGGGTTCTAAGGTGATTGTGTCTGGCAGGTTAGAGCTGATAAACAGCAGGAATGGGACACTGGGATTCTGAGCCTGCAAACTTGTGGGCAGAGCTTTCCTCAGTGCGTGACTTGCACCCAGCAGGAAGGAGTCTCTGTCATCTCAACTTTTCTGTGACAGAAATCATCTGAATAATTCATCAGAGTTGAGAGACCAAGCTGGAAAAACTTCAGGGTTGGGGGTTTCAGCTCGGCTTAGGCTGGGTTTTTATTCAAAGGTAAGGAAAAGTACTTCAGGTTGGGTCAAACAGGATGTTCACCCTGAAAACTTGTTCTCAGCAGAGATGCCAAAGCCTCAAAAGACATCACACAGGGAAAATACTCCGGTTTCTTTGAAGAACCAGAAACAGCAGCTGACAGGATCTAGATAAAGCAGTCCTGCCAAGGGGATCAGGTTACAGGTGCCCCAAAGAGGTGGAACACTTTACCAGACAGGCACCAGGGTTTTCACTTTCTTTAACTAGATCCTAGTACTGATAGGAATTCCCCTGGATCTGTCAATATTCTTGACTCTGCAAAAAATATGGATGAATAAAGAAGAAGAAGGAAATGACTGCCTTAATCTATTTTTGACATGGTCCCATATTCTTCTGGAGAAGCAACAGCCCCAGATCCTGTGGCTTTGACTAGTACAGGTTACATAGAAACCTTGGGGAAACCAAACTCTGCTGCTTCACACTTCAATGCAGGTGAACAATAGAGATTAAATCAGTCAAACCTTGGAAATCTGCTCTGATCTACCCAGGCAGCACAATCAGAAACAACATTTGCAAATGGACCCGCAAACTCAGGTGGAAAAGATGTTAAGATTGGATTATTAGGAAAAATTTCTTCACTGAAAGGGCTGTCAAGCACAGGAACAGACTGTACAGGGAAGTGGTGGAGTCTCCATCTCTGGAGGTACTTAGAAGATGTGTAGATGTGGCACTTGGGGACATGGTGGGATTGGCAGTGACACGTTAATTGTTTGACTCAATGACCTTTGAGGCCTTTTCCAACCTAAATGATTCTGAGATTCCATGTGTTTATATAAATCCACTTTTATGCATGACTTTCCAGCATGCAGAAAATGAATCATCAATACCCAAAGAGCATGATTATGCTAATGGAACATTAGTATCTGATATTACCACAACAGATTATCAAGATCTTTCCCCATACTGTCAGGTGAAATAAGGCAGATCACTTGTTAGATACAGTAGGGTAATTCTTACCAAATGGCACCAAAAATCCTATAACTGCTCATTAACAGAGCTTCCTATTACACCAAAATAAATAAAGTTCAATAAAACTACTTCTGAAAGCAATTTATTTCCCCGTCTTCTGCAATATCCTCTAGGGAAATCTCAAGCAGCAAACAGAATGAATGAAACTTTCAGAGTTTCATTTTAGTTTTTGTCTTTGTTGCCTCTGTACTTAAGGTCTTAACAGCACTATAGGAAATCCAATCTTGGGAAGGAGCAGATTTTTTCTTAGTTGGAAAGCACAATATCCTCATGGAAATACGACAAATGTTCTACAGTATTTTTTTATAGTGCCTGCAAAATTTTGGCAGAGTCATCACAGGGGAGGCAGCAATTGTCTACATTTGTATTTGGCTTTGCAGCTGCACCAGAAACCACCTCACACCAAAGCTGAGTTATACTGCTGGGAGTGAAAGACAGCAAGTTGTCCACAACCTTGCCAAACTTTGAGGCATTGGGTTGAAATATCTTACATTTTGTGAAAATCAATAAAGAAAAAATAGCCCAGCCCAGCCCTTTCTAAGGCAGAGTATAACCCCTTGAGACAGCACATGAAATTCTGTGTTGTCGAATCCAGGAATCTCCAGCCTGGGTTTCTGGTCTACTTAGAGGATTGTGTCAGTTTGGACAGTTCTGTGATGGCTTGCATATAATATATGTGAGAACAAGGTGGTGAAACCAAAGCCAGAGATCTCATTTCCCCATGAACATGCTGGGAAACACACAAGGCAGATTCACCAGCAGCTACGTAACCCTGGGAAGTGCTCCCAGGGGGGACTGGCAGGAACAAATTAAGTGTCAAGCAGACATGGACAGCTGCCTCTTAACCTCCCTTCTCTCCAACTCCAGCACACACACTGAGACCTTTACTTGCCCATATCTTTGACAGAATAAATGAGGTGTGATATTTATCCTTCAAGCTGGCCTGCTAACAAGCATGGTAAAAGTAGATGCACCCAAGGACAAACATAAACAGGGAGGCTTGGTCTGCCTTCAAAAATCTTCTCCCACAGAGGTGCTGCGAGACACTCAGGGGCTGTAATGTGAATTTTCCAAATCATAACAAGGAGCACTTGAAAGACTGGTAATGAAAATGCTGTCCGCACCACAAAATAACCCTTGGGAAGTATTAGCTAGAGTCCACTTAGCAAGCAATGACCCAGGGAGAAGGGCATATGGATTTAAGATTTGTTGTGCTCATGATACTGATCTTTGAGTGGCCCTGATTTTACCCCTTCTTGTTTTGCAATCTAAATGGGGCTTTCTCGAAGCTGCTTGATCAGAACCCCTTCTACTTCACAGAACCCAAGTTTTAAAGTGAGGAAAAATTAGGAGAAATTGTTTAGGAGAAATACACAAAAATGAGAAGCTGAAAAACCCACAAGGAATCTAATAATAATCAGGGCAGAAATGTAAACAAAAAGATAAGATACTTCATGCTGTGCAATGGTTCACAGCCATTGTATCAACAAGTTGGTGTTACCTTGGAAACGAGATTATCCATATATGCCTTCTCCCAAACAGGAACCCATGAAAGGAGGCATGCAAAATGGATTTTGTGCCTCCTGGACTTTGCAATGTTGCCACCCAACTCTTGATACCAATTGATCCCAAGCCTAACTATTGATGAAAACTCAGAAGCAGTGCAGAGTGCACCATCCTTCACGTAACATCCAAAGAGATAAGGGGGAGTACCTGGCCTTCTTTTCCTCTCCACCTTGAGATAACACAGCACTTTCTCAAAAAAGTGCAGAAAGATTATTCTCTACATTCAGTTTAGTGCTCTTGGTCCATCTTGTAATACAAGGCTCAGCTCTTTGTTGGGGTTGGGCACTGCTTGGAGCTGCTGACGGGCACTGGCTGCTGGCTTCAGCTGGGCATCTCACCCCACTGGGCATCAGTGAACCTGTGTCCCCCTGGAACAACTAAATTCTTGGCCTTTGGAAAATTAATTGGCTGGGTTTACATGTACAGCTGTAACAGAAAGGATAATTCCCTAGTAAGTGTTGAATAGTGAGCAAGTAAAAATTTATACCAATATATAATCAGTGTCACCTCTCATTACAGAATTACATTTCAGATAACCCAAATATCTGGATGCAAGGATTTTATAAAAGTGATGGTTACAGTACATTAAACAAGCTAATAATATAGAGCAATAATGTCTATTTATTTTTTTAAAGAGATTAAACAAAACTAAGGATTTGTAAATCAACTTATCACAAAATTGGTACTTCCCACAATCCAGCTGGCTTGTTAGAATTTGTACAACACTAATGTTCCTGTGCAAGTCCTTTTGCAGCACTCTGAACTGAAATGTAGGGCTACAAAACACATTAAAAATTTACAGGACGCTGTTCTCCCCACAATGCCAGCACAGTAACTTCTGAGGACATCACCATGCCTGGACCTTACCAACAGACAAGGGACCTGCCTTTTCCCCAAGGGCTTCCACTGAGGAATTTAACCCCAGACCTGCCTCTGCCAGATGCTCCAAGCTTCCCTATGGCACATCTGGCTTTTCTCAGCTGTAATTTACTCTCCTGCCCTGTCTGTCTGTTCTGCTCTTTTTTTGATGTGATCTCATAAAACCAGTCTGGTTTGATTTGGGTGAGACTAGTCACAAAACAATTTAATTCCCAATTTTACAATAACACAGCACATCATAACTAGAGATCTAGTTTTGACCTCCCTCCAGGGATTTTGCAGTCTGTAGCACACAAGACAAATACCTCTTACATATCCCAACTTTCGGGTTAAAGAACAAAACCAGAACAAGAAGAGTTGGCAACTTTGATATAAAAACTTCATTAGGTTCAGTACTTACAACTGCATGACCAAATATAAATGGTTTGGGCTCTCATAGATATCTTCCAGGGCAACTATATTTTCATGCTTGATCCTGAAAAAATACAAGATAAGATAGGATGAAATCATGTTTTTAATTTTTTTTTCACTTGACTGTAAAACATAGAGGTATTTTTAGTTACATAATACTTGTCAGTGTTTTATTCAACATCATAAACTTTTTGCAAGGATATGTAGTGATAGAACAAGGGATAATGGCTCTTAACTGAAAGAGGGTAGATTTGGATTAGATACTGGGAAAAAATTCTTTACTGTGAGGCACTGTCACAAGTTGCCCAAGGAAGTTGCAGATGCCCCATCCCTGGAAATGTTCAAAGCCAGGCTGGACAGGGCTTTGAGCAACCTGGTGTAATGGAAGGTGTCCCTGCCCAAGGCAGGGAGATAGGAACCAGATGATCTTTGGGGCCCTTTCAACAAAAGTAAGCAATCTAAAGTGCTTCACTGCCCAGAATACCATTATTATTCAGAAAAATTTCTTCCAACCACCTGTGAAGTCAAAATGTGTAACAGTTAAGTATCTGAGGCATTAGAGGTTTACAATTCCTGTGTCAGATGAGTGAAGGTGGTTGCTTGGAGGCTGGATTCTCAGGACAGCTTTGCTGCAGGGTGCAAGGGAGAGACAGAGGCAGGGTGCAGGCTGGCAGGGAGAAAGCAGGGATCTGACCCTGTGAAGAAGCTGGCACAGGGAATCAGCAGCCATATGACAGCCCCATGCTCCTTCCCACCAAATTCGTGCTGCTCTGATGTTAAGCCTGGTCTTGATGCCCCAATTTCCATGCAGCATTATTAAGCACTGTGTGCAACAGCTGCAAGAGCCTTCATGGCTTTTCTACATCCTCACCATTCCCACCAAGTCTCTTGCCAAAACACTAGCTTTAAAGAGAAAAATCATCTCTACAAGCACAAATCTAATTAGCTACTTCAGCAATGCCTCTATGGGTTTGTTCCTTAAATGTTTACAAACAATTTGCAAAGGATATATTTAACTTGTGTAAACCCTGAAGAGACTACCCCAGTGCAAGCCCAGGGCAGAACATTAATTACACCAATCCAGACAATATTTTAAGAGCAAGAGAAAGATGGAAAATTCTAAGAAGAGGCCACTCATTAAACAACAGATGGGTATGTTCAGAAGGAAAGTAAACATGCATTGTCAGCAAATGCAAAACTCTCTACATGTTTCTAGGTTCAAGTAGCTTAATTAAGAAGCTTAATCATGTGCCAGGACCTTATCCTCTATCATCACAAGTGTCCTAACACCTGTGTGATGACGTGGAGAGCAGAAGGTCCCTCGTGCCCAGCAGGATCTTTCCTGTAAGCATGCAGACTAATTCAGTTCCCTCTGAATTCACTGGAAATATTATGACTGACCTGAATTTATGCCCGTAATTAGTCATCAAAAGCTGTGTTCAGGCAAGGACTTTTACACACAGGAAATTTAATGTCAACAATAAGCAAACTCAAATGTAATACACTGCAGGATGTTAGATCAACAAACACATGACTTGGCTCTTCATTCTACCTAAATGGCTGGAAAATCCCATGACACTTTAGCAAAATTTCCAGATAGGTTGCATCACAAATTAAATTCTTAATATTTGCAACAGGAAACCAACCCACTTGGCTTTACACAGCAAATGTTGGGAAGCATTTATGTGTTGTGCAGGTCTAGTGCCTGGTCCCTTAAGGGTTAGGTAGGACAAGGGAAGGTTTGCCTTGTATAGTTTAGTTAGCTGAAGGTGTGTTAGAAATGGCATTTCAAGCAATTTGTTATTTTTAATGAAAATTATTATATTTATTTATACATTTTCTTTTATGCACCACACACATTTACATGATCCTTTGTGCTCCTGCTACCATCATGATGATGGCAGTTTAACACAATCTATCTGCCATAATGTTTAAAGCCTCCAGTTTAGTCTGTGGTTTTCACCATGCATACTCTATGCTTTGCATTTCTGTTTTTGGAGAACCTCAGAGGTTCCCCAAAGCAGCCTCACCATCACACAACATGGTCACCCACAGAGAACAGCCAGGGGGGCTGAGGCCAGGAAAGAGCTCATCAGAGATGCAAGGCTGAGCATGGGGGCTCAGCAAGACCCTCTCCCCTCCCTGATTTGCAAATCAAATATTCACCACGCCCTGTGCTCTGGAGGGAAGGTGGATAAACCTGCTCAGTGCCACAGAGAAAGGGGAGAAAAGGTTTAGTCCCACCCCCACAGGGTCCTGGTATTGAGCCCATCTGCCCCCCTCTGAAATCAGATGCAGGACGTGAGCATGTGGGAAGACAGCAAATATGAGGTGTAATTTTGGAGAAAACAGCTGAAGAAGCTGAATCACCCCCAAAAGGACACAAAGAGTGATGCCTTATAGGGATGATGGCATTTGGAGCACCATGTCCCTTTGGAAGATGGTGTCTGTACATATCAACCACCCCAACTCCTGGTGGCTGCTGCACTCCAGGGGCATGATGAGAGGGGAGGAGGCATTTTTCTCCCCCTTGTCTCAGCCTCCCCAAGACCAGCAAGGCCTCAGTCATGATGTTATGCAGTGCTTAATATCCCTGGCAAAGGGCACATCACACACCTGCAAATGAAGCAGCTTGTCCTGCACAGCATTTCTCTACTCAGAGGAACTCCCAAATGAGAAGCTATTACAAGGAAAATGGAATTCAAAGTTAAAAATCAACACTATGGAGATTACTTGGAATGAAGCCCACAATTAAGATAAATTTGGGGGTTGTGTTTCTGGAGCTGGACCAGAGCAGCAGTGGGGTTCCCAGCAGAAATCACTGGTGCCAACAGCAGCTCCTCTGCCACTCACTCCAGAAATTCACACAGAAATCTATGTGCCCCTTTCTTCCCTTTAAAGCATGAGCACACAATCACTTGCAGCCCTGATACACAATAATTAATCCTTCAAGGATGAACAATGTTCATTTCAATAACATGCTGGGGTTTGGGCAAGCAGGTGTGGCATCCTCACAATGTTTTGTTGGTACCACGAAGTCCAACGGGGATGGAGCAAATTTGTCTCACATCTCTGCAAGCAGATCAGCAGTGCCAGATGTGAGTAGCAGGCAGACACTCACTTCTGGTTTGTAGGGATGCTTGGGTACATTGGGAGCCAAGGAAAGCACTGTGAAGTGGCCGCTCCTTGCTGGTCGTGGATCAGGAGGGATTTGGGGATGGGTTAATTAACTCCACTTTTATCCCCTTCTAGGAGCACCAAGTGAGTCTCAAAGGTTCAGAGGATTCATTCTGCTAAGCCTCCAAATGCACACAGACCTGCAGAAATACTCACTGGACTGTCTGATCTACTCAAGGCCTGACAGGATTTATTATTTCAAAAGGTGCTGCTCTCACTTTACAGAAGGGGAAGCATTGTGCAGAAAAACTACAAGTTTTTCTGTAATCACAAGAGAGAATGGAGCAGAGAGGACCAAGATTTCTCAATCCCAGAGTAATATCTTAATCAATGGGTCATATTATTTACATTCCTTCTCCTTCCTAGCTCTGTGAGAGAATCTTAACCCCTCTTCTCTGCAGACCTTTTCTTCCTTCTGTCCTCTCTCTCCAGACTCCTCCCTTCCCAACATGTGGCTCCCACTCTGCAATAGATAAATCTGCCTATTAACTCTGCACAAAGCAGCTCATTAATGCTTTTAGGGTATGTAATAGTGCAATATTAGGGCTGTAGCAGAGGGGACATGGAAATGGGTTGGGGTGACAGCAGTTCCCATTACTTGTTTCCAAAGAAAGAAAAAGAGCCTTGAAAGTGAACATCAAAGCATGGACTTGCTTAAAGCAAATTAGATCCGATTACACTAATTCATATGAACTAAGGAAAATTGCCCTTGCCACCCTTTCATCCCATTTTGCCAGTTTTCCTGATACTTTCCCTCCATCCTGGCAAACTCCTGCTTGCATCACATCCTGATGTGTCCCTGAAATTCCTCCATCTCTGGTACAAAGGGCAGGTGCCACCTCCAGCCACCACTGCTTTGTTCAATTTCAGGAACATTCTGAGGCCATTAGACAGAAAGAAGATGTCTAGAAGTAAAAATACAAATAAAGAGAGGCTAATTCTCTTTTAGACTCAGGACTTTCCACCTTACAAGTCTCATGTGATACTGCAATCCATGGGAAAAAGAAGAGGAAAATAAATCTACGAGTGAGAATCGAGGGAATTTAAGTGCACAAAAAGAAGCATAAAGAGAGATTAAACCTGGTAAGAAACTATGAAAAGTTTAGTATACTATGAAAAGAAAGGATGGATTCCACCTGTTCAGAGCAGCTCTGGGCTGGATTCTGTGCCTCAGGCAGACACAAACCTTGGGGCTTGATGCAACCATGCAAAATTATCAAGCTTTTCCTCCAGACCTTCAGTCTGTGATTTTGCCATGTGTTCTTACAAAGGTGTCAACGATACAAGTGAATGAAAGCAATGTTGCACTTGAGCAATATTTTAACACATGCCCAGCCAAAATTTAAAGGAGCAAAATGAACTGGACAGCCAAGGACTTCAAGTGAGTTTTCTGGGCATGGCAGCTGTGCAAACAAGGGCTGACAAAAGAGTGCTTGATCTGCAGCAGAGCCCCAAACACAGACTGGCCCCCTTTGCTTCCTGTGGAGTCACTGAATGAGAGCATTGATAGGGGAATTGTCATTTTTCCCCAACTGCTACTGCTGAAACACAGAAACATCCATCTCCAAAGGGGCTGAAACACATCCCCAAAACAAGACCTGACATGACCAGGAGTGACATTTGGCCCTGCTCAGCAGTTCCCATCACACCAAATGGGCTGTGCTGCAGTGCTGGAGTGGTGATGAGCACATGGAATGGCTCCCCAGTGATGTTAAAATCCTCCCTTGCCACTGGCTGGCACAGAGACACCATGTTCTACTCACTGCCAAGTGCACAAGCCCCCATAGGTCCAGATCTAGCTCTAATGGACAGTACTCATGTCAACGTTTGCCAAAAAAAAATTCTAAAAATCAATATATTTCATGGGCTTTGGCTGGATATTGCTTTTAAGAAGCTAGGGATTAAAATTTGGAAGTTGATGTACAATAAGGGAAACGAAACCTTTAATGACTGAGCTTTCTGTACATCTCTGCTGGTTCCTGACCATCCCAGAGGCTAAAGAGCTGGCATTAAACCTGCTGCCATGGATCATTAATTAGAGGGGCTGCACTCTGCACAGATAAAAGCAGAGAACTCAGATTTTGCTGTTGCTTTGGCAGTTGATCTGCCAGGAGAGCATGTGGGCATCCCAGCTACAAACCACAATTGAATCACTTACATTAATATCTATCATATTTAACACTAAAACCAGGATCAGTTAGAAGAATACCATACAAAAACCTTGGGCAAACACGAGAGCTGCTTAAGTAGGGCAGGTCCCCCCCACAAGAACTCTTTCCAAGTTGGTGTTATATTTGCAAGATGTGACATTTAATGCTGCACCTCCACGACCAGCACGTGTCACGGGTAAAATGCCACAAGAAAGCACAAATAATTTTGCAAAAGCCAGAACTAACAAAGCATGAGTCTGTAAGGATTTGTGGCTTTGAGTAACCAAATGTCCTTGAGAATCAATGTTCCATTATTCTTACATGTACCCTGGAGAAAGTTTTACCAGCAGCATGAGGGTTGATGAATTCACCAGTTGGCCAAGGGAAGTGTTTAAATCACAGTTTCAGTGGCGGGCACTGCAAACTTACCTCTGCTCAGCTGTCTTATTTGTTTGAAATGAGTCCATAATTTCAACAGATAGTAGGATAGTCTCACACATGTTCACAGGGAGTGATCAGATCAGATTGCTTTCCACTTGAAAGAAAACTACCAAAAAACCTTCATGATGGCTTAGAAGATGTGAGGATGCATGGGAACAAGCCAGCGTGATCTCAAGGAGAAACTGTGGCAATTCTGCTAAGGGGGAACAGAGCAGAGTGAGATGGCAGAGGTTGGTATGGGGGAGGAAACTTGTGGCTGTCCTGGAAATGGCTGGCTGCTGCAGCAGAGCTCTGCCCACCATTTCTGCTCCCAAAAAACATCCCAATACTGATGCTGTGTGTGGGACTTGCACTGCCTTACCTCACCTCAGTGCCATTCTTGTGTGACACCAGGACTGGAGGTGCAGCCTCACCAGTGCAAAGTACAGAGGGACAGGCACTGCCCTGTTCCTGCTGACCACACTATTGCTGATTTTGGGATATGAAAGGGAGGGGGGAGAGTGTGGTGCCTCACATCATATGTGTCTGGTTGATTTTCCAGGGTCCAAATTGTGAGAGGCTACCAGACTGATGTCACCAAGTCAACCACCTTCCCCTGAAATGGGCACCCTTGGAGGCAGCTTTAGAAGAAAGGTGGAAGGTTTAATGACCCTGAGATTAATTTCTACTACTTCATAGCCCCCACAATGTCCTCCCACTGCAGCCAACAAGAATGTGGTCCAGCAGTGGTGACAGCTTCTGTGTCAGCAGAAGGGGCTTTGGTCCCCACCATTTCAGGGCAGCAGTCTCCCCCCCTCTCTCTCACAAACACATGCAAATAATGCAAAACTTAGAGAAGCCTCAGCTCAGACACAGAGCAGAGATGTGAACAAAACCAGGCAGATGTCAGTGGCTCAGCAAAGGTGGCTCTACAGAGTCTGCAAATCCAAAACATCTGGTTTTTCTCTCCTGCTACACTTAGATTGCTGGCGTTTTTTGAAGTTGTATCCTTAATTTGCCTATTGCAAAGAGCTGGAGGATGTTTTCTGGATTCTGTACTAAATATTCCCTTGCATTAAAAATAAAAGAGAGCTCATTTTTATGAGCTATAACATAGACATGGTGCTACGTCCCCATGCCAGACAGTGTTTTCTCGCCTCCTCTCATCTCCCTCCACTGTGATACCTTTTGTTCCCACCCACATTACACATCTTGCCTTGCTTGATCTAACAACTGGGCAAGGGACAGCTAATTCCAGCTCAAAGCCAGATGGTTCAGGGCCCATATGCTGACTGCCTGGCCAAATTAGTTACATCTCTGTGGCTGGAAGGACAAGGAGTTGAACTTTGCGGTCACTTTGGGCTTCAAAACACAGACTGCTCCCAACATAGGAAGGAAATTAATGTCTTCACTAATATTTTTTAAGATCTCTATGCTTCTGTCAGGTTAATTTAGTCTGCCTTGGGAAACCAGCTAGAGGAAAAGACCCTGGATGCCCTAGAAGATGGTACACAAAGGTAAACATGGAGGGATTAGTCACTTCATAACCTTCCCTCAGCTGTGACTGAAGAGGAGACTGACAAAAAGCTCCAGTGTTGGCAGCAAGCAGCAAGTGGCTCAGAGCAGGTATCTTAAAGAAGTAGGAACAGTCAAAATTCAGGAGAGGGATGCCCACCAAAAGACCTACTTCTGTTAGCCTTAGAAGATAGTAATGATTTTAAAATTAACATGGTTTCCAGTTTAGTTTTTTCACACTTTAACAATTCAATTAGGCATGTAATATTCTGTATGCAAAGCAATGGGCCAGGATGGGATTTGTTCTGATCCAGTGTCCTAGCAGGATGCTGAGTGATTCTGCTGTCAGTGCAGCTGCCACCTCTGGGGCCCACATGGAGGAGAAAGGACAGACAGGCATCAGGACATCTTTTCTCATGATTATACAACTTGACCTATCTCCATTTCATTTCCAGATCCTACCCATCACCTCTATAATGTCCTGTTACCCAGGAGTGAAGACCCAGAAATATTTCTATTCATTTCAGTGGTCTCTCTTCCCTAGCACTGTATATTCTCTATAGCAAATCCCAGCCTTATGCGCCATGTGCATAAAATGTTCTCATGAGATTTTTCAGTGATAAAGTCAAGCTGGAGACATTCTACAGGTGGAAATCTGAGCTGTGTAGTTAATCAGCTGTAGCAACTAACTGGCTGTGACAAAACCTACCCACGTACACATTGAAATTTCTGATCCCTGCCCTTTATACTTCCTAGTGAGATCACAACAGAGCTCAGACAAAAGCTGAACATTTTCAGCACAGATTCATGGGTTTTCACCAGGCACTGGTGGAACTTTATAACACCCCACGAACATAACAAATTATTTTAGGTATTTTGAGGATAACCATGAGTGATTCCTGGATCACACACCTGGAGTTAGGTGCTGACCTTGTGCTCACTTGTCTCAAGCATTTTTAGGTGAATACTGCTCAGCAGATGTTCAAGGGAAAGAAATTGAAACTCTGGTTCTTCTATTACTAAAACTTGCAACTCTAGTGGGGAGATTAGGTCCAAATAACCTTCTGGAATGCTTGTATTCCTGCAGATCTGGCAGCCCATTCAAGAACAGGAATATCCCCATGTCAGTGCCATTTTAGGAATATCCCTGATTTCCACAAGAAGCAGACCAAACCATGGGAATGATGGTTTCCAACCGTGGATCCCAGCTGGCAGTGATCAAAAAGGCTTGCCAAGCTTGAGCAGAAGCCTCCAGGCTGTTTAATGTGAAACACATCAAAACAAATATTAATGATTAATTAATCACTAAAGGTGAAAAAGATAAAAGCAGTGTCTGCAAAGATTTATCTCAGACAAAACCAGTGTACCATCCTTTAGTTCTTGGCAGCAGCGCTGTTTTTGCAGTGTGGAGGACCATGGATTTACATGTGCAGCCAGTAATTAGGGATGATTCCCACTCCTTTGCCTAGGAGACTGAGGAACCACGTGCAGTTAAACGTGGTGAGCAGCTCCTGGGATGAGGGGGGCTGCTCTGGAGGTGTTTCACGAACATAAAAGCAGACTCTGCTTGCAAAACCTGTGAAAAACGGGACTGACACTCTTGGAAGGGTGACCTGGCTGCAGTCAGAGCAACTATCCTCGTACATTGCCTTACAAAATGAGAAGATCTGATTAGTTTCCAGTGAATGAAGAGCTGAATAAGTGGTGTAACACTTTGTGTGGCCTCCTGGCTCTCAGATGAGTGCAGTGTGTACACTGTTCTATCTGAAACCTGGCAGCAGACACTCCACCTATGAAAAGAAAGCCCTTCCATCCGTGAAATACCCATTTGACACAGACACAGGGGTGGTGTTGTCTGCTGTTATCTCCTTCACTGGTTTGAATACATACTAATGAAGGGTGAATGAAGTTACACAGGAACATGGAAAAATGCCTATTCACACAAGCACAGAGTTGAAAGATATAACAAAGCCAGGTATTTCATTCCACCATATGGGGTACAAATGTAGCTGTCACCCAGATGTGACTTTTATGGCATCTTTATTTTTTGGGTTCCCCTAAAAGCTAATGCATATATGTGAGGTG
This sequence comes from Rhabdornis inornatus, assembly GCA_013397075.1. NCBI lineage: Eukaryota > Metazoa > Chordata > Aves > Passeriformes > Rhabdornithidae > Rhabdornis > Rhabdornis inornatus. Next base: position 820,946 of record VWZS01006640.1, read on the forward strand.
GAACCGAACTGCTGATGATAAGGACAAGTAACACCACAAAGGCAGATGGTTTATGTACTCAACTTCACAGCAGGAAACAGGGCTATGCTCTACAGTCACATCCAAAGAGGTTTACGCCTCAAAACCACATTTCATCCACAAGAGAAGCAGAAAAGAAAGTGGCAACCATGCACAAATAACATCCTGAACAAAAATTTCTTGTCCCCCAACAAAGCTAAGTTGACCTCTGCATGCTCATCTCTACTGATTGCTGCTGGGCAGCCTAGAAAATCACAAGCTTTGATTGAGTCTCATCAGACTGGGTGTGCATGTGACAATTAAGGCAGATTACAGTTCCTCAGAGCCATGCCAGTGGGACAGTGTCACACTTGCCCAGCTGCAAGTGTCTCCTGCAGTGAGGAACAGCAAACGGCCCCCAAAATGGGTCAGAGACCTTGTGTGTGCAGGGGGTACAGTAATAACCACTTTGCTTCTCCTAGCAGGTGTGGGTTTGAGTTTTGATCAGGTCTTGATGTGTTTGTGCCGCTGGGGCCACTGTGCATTGGTGGTGCTTGCCTGCACCCTGCCCACCTGACTGGCCCAGGGCCACCTGTCCAGGGAGCAGGGAAGCCTGGCAGACTGGGATGCTGGAGCTCAGCTCTCTGGGGCTCCTGGGCAATCCTTAGCTGGAATCCAGGCACTGGCTCTGACTCAAGTACTCATTCTGCTGGGACAAGCCACATGACAAACTCAGCAGCAGCAGCAACCTGTCAGAAAACCCCCTCCTTCCCACCAGGCTACTGGGAAGCCAATTTATTTTATTTATTGAGACAGAAGGATAAGTAAGAGGCTAGGCAGGTTTGCACATTTCATCATCACTGTATTAGGACACTCCTACACAGAAGACTGCTCCCCCAGCTGCCTGTGGGAAGTGCCAATAGCCCTGGGGTGAGTCACAGACACCCTGCACCATAACAGAGTCAGTGGGAAAGCTCTGCACAGCGGGGGATTGATCTCAGAGGACAGACCTTGCCACTCCATGTTCATTATGAGTTACTGTCCTCAATCACAGAGCATAGAAAACCAAACTCAAAGGCAGATCCACTTCTCCTGACACTTGTGTGAAAGCAGTGGGACTCCTGGCAGTCCCGGCACTGCTGCACTGCACAGCTGGTAAATGACAGAGGAGAACACAGCTCCAGCCCTCCTTAACTGAACCTGCCATTTCAAAGCCACAGTGAAGGCTACTGATGTTCAAACCTGGCTTATTTTCAATCTTCCCACACCCTAGGGAAAAAAAATAGTCTTCTACTTCCACTGCTATTGGGTTTGCTTTGCATGTGGTCTTCAGGAAAGAAGCAGAGGGAGACAACAGGAAAAAGTCCTTCCAGCAATGGGCAGAATTAATAATGGAACAATTCAGCTGGGCGAAATCTTGGAATCTTTAATCAGGCAAGACTGCTGGGGGTCTCACATGGCTGGATTCACATCTTGGCGGCATCACTGTAGAGTCCAAAGTAGACTTGAACTCAATACATCAAGTGGCAGAAAAGTCATTTAACCAGAACAATATAATTAGCAGAAATCCTTGTTAATAAGGATGCATTTTGCTTGTGTATAACAGCTAATTGGTTTTTAACCAGGTGAGAATAAGTTTGAGAAGCCTAATCTCCCCAGTTTTACAAAGGATATCATAAATGGGGTCTAATTAAAAATTAAATTGTGAAGTTCATTTATTCCTGCTACATGTATCAGTGTGGAGCATAGGGACCCTATGTATAGGTTTCTATTTTTAGGAGAGAGAAACCTGGATTCACAAATGTCCCCACAGTGCCTTTGGAGAGGTAACAGAGGAATTTAAACCAAATCCAGCTCTATAATTGCAGCCACTTGCCAGAAAAGAGGACTATAAGCTGCAATTCCCTCTTTTCTTATGGCATGAAAGTACAATTTTAAAAAGCACTCACTTAGTAGCCAAGGAACAGAACTTCTAAAGATGATTAGGTATCATATGATGCAAGTAAATTCTTACAGTAACTAAGCATCAAAGTGCTTTCAAACTTCTCCCTGGGTATCTTCAGACAGCTAAATATATTAAAAATATATATCTAAAAGATTTTTAAGGGTGATATAGGCACTGAAAGGCTGGAAGACTGGAATCTTTCCATGGTTTTAAATCCCTAATAACCACTGCAGAAAGAATTTATGTTTTTAAATACGCCACTGTGGCACTGTCCTGCAACAGGGCTTGGAGGTTAACACCACCAATATTTCAGACAGCAACAAGCACAATATTAATGTCATAAGCAGCAATTAGCGTTAAAAGACAGCAAATCCTTCATGTAAAATAAATGCATGTCTAGCTGTGGGAGCAGTAGGGATAAAGAGCAATATTGCAATGACATGTGGTTATTTTTCCATTACTCTAGCTAGGTTTCATCACTGCCCACTGACTTTTTGCAAGTCATGATGAAGCAGAAATGGGAATAAAAATACAGAAAAGAAGGAGTTGGTAAATGTACTTCAAAGGACATTGATAGCAATATTTCTCTTTTTAAATTCCTTGTTTTCATTCTTGCCATTAAGAATAAATCAGTATGAAAAAGTGGGTTGTTTCATGGCATTCAAGAAAATGTTTTCTAACCAACTGGCTTATTAACTGCAGTTCTATAGATTTCTAATATTTTATGCAGCCGAATCACACATACAAGTCACACGTGGTGACTCATTTTTTCCTGAGCAATACATCTAATTAATTCAAGGTATTTAGAATGAAAGGTAGCTATTAGATGAAGACAAAAATAAATGGTACTAAATGCAGCCTTAGTGATGATGGACACAGGGCATTCTGGTAACATCCCCTTCTCTGCTGTGCTAAAAGCTGTGCTGCTCTCCATGAATAAAGCTGAATTAATGAAAGCTGCATCCTGCTTAAAGAGCATCTGCCAATAGAGCTTGTCAAGATGATGCTGGAGGACCCCTAGGACACCAAATACATTTTGTTTCACAATTTTGATCTGGGTGGAGCATGTGTGTGGGAAGAAGGTATTCTCCAGCTCAGCCTTTGAGGCAACTCAATGCCTGGCTTTTCCCAGAAAAAAAAAAAAAAGGACTTACAAAGCAAGGGGTGTGATTTTATAGCATTCAGTCCTGCCTATTGTCTACTTAATTGGAGTGATGCATTCATTTATGATACATCATGAAACAGTCATCAGCCCTTTCTTTTTTTATCATTACCTCATCTTTATGTGGCATCGATAAATCCAATGCCTTGTCACAAATTGCAAGTGTATCTGCTTCATAGATGCTGAGCACAACAAGTAGAAAATGCTGGGAAAGTAGTTGGTGATGTGATTAGCATCACAAACTGATGAGGTTAGAAGTTCATTTCTAGATGAATGTACACATTCTCACGGGTCTTATCATCTGCGATCTGGTGATCTCTCAAGAGCTGGATTTGGAATAAAATTTACAGAATGTCCCAATTCTGAATGCAACACAAATGCAGGCACAGATGTTTCTATACAATTCCTAATTTGTGCTTTAGCTTAAAACTTAGAATTACACAGGTCCTTATCAATTATGTGTCTTCTCATGTGTCACACTCTCCTGCACAGTGCCCCTTGAAGTTCAAATCCAAACTGCATCAGAGTACTAACCTAACTGCATCCTGTCCTAGTCCTTTTGCCCTGTTTTATTGCTCTATCCATCTAGTTGTATTTCAACTTGTGAATTACTGCATTATCAGGTTACTCTGTGTTCTGGTGGGATTTTAAAATAACAACATATTTGATGCAAATAATTATTTCCTCCAGCCAGGAGGGCATTTGTGTGCTCTCAATAGGATAGTAAGAGGGAGGAAGCTACCTGCTGAGTTAATGTTGTGGCTCTGAGTTTCCATTAGCCTTCTAACTTCAGCCTTTTTTCATTATGAAATCATGAACTTCAAGCCAAGCACACAGAAAAATGTACATTTCTCCCCACTCACATAGCTCTGAAGTATGACTGGAAATGCTGTTTTCACACTTGAAAAAAAATCCACCTTTGACCTAGGACTGAAAGCCAAAGTTTGGAAAGCCAATGGAATTTGTTTAAGAAATTTTGAGGATTTCCAAGGCGGCTGGAGTTAGCTTGGAAACATGCTCAGGCTGGCACCAGCTATGAGCAAACACTGTGAAAAATACTTTGGAAATGTTTAGGGGAAAACAAATATGAATCCAATGCCCAAAATACATTTGGGCTTACATGTGTGGCTTCACACCAACTAATGGGCACATTGAGAGGCACAAACTTACTGCCAGGAAACCAGCCAGAAACCTCCAGAGACACCAGACAGCAAGGAATGTCCCTCTGATACCTTATTTTGTCTTTCTGAAAGGTAAAACCAAGTGGAACCAGTCATTTGGAATGGGCAGGAAAGTGTCAGTTCTTACTCCAAGGGCACACACTTGCAGATATTTAGAGGATAAAATAACCAAATCTCGTGTCTTTATTCACACCTGAGCTGGTCCACACAGTGCTGGTGTCAGACCTCTGAGCTGGGTCTGGTGACACCATAATGAACCAGCCAAGCAGACTCCCCAAGGGACAGACAGGTGTCAGTGGCCTCAAACCAGGCCTATAATACCAGTGAAGTCACACTGTTGAAATGCAATGTACAAAATCTGAACAGTTAATATTGCATCAGTCATGTGTGTGCTCAGTTCAGACACAATCCACTGTTATCATTTTGATTAACAGAGTGTTGAGCTATGCTTTGCAAACTCCATTCCAGATACAGGTGGGGCAGGTGAGCCTCTGTTTCTAAAATGTGATTTTGCTTTTGATGGGTATAAATACACTTCTGAGTAGATAACCAGAGCTGTAAAATTTCACAGTACTTAATCACACAGTGTGAACAGTTAAAACAATCTCACATTAGTCTAATTGTTACCCAGTGTCTCCTGCTTTGTCTGTATATCTGGTTTTATTTCTATGTCTTATTTTCTCATCTGCTTTGAGCTGCTTTCCCTCCCCATCCATTTACTCTTTGTGAGAAGCCCACCTGAAGGTGGAAAGCTCTCTTCCTCCCTGTGGCAGCTGTCTCACTTACACAAGTCATCTCTGTGGCTGCTGCTTGCACCAGCCATGCTGTTGGTGACAGCAGGTCACAGTTTACAAAGACCTGTGTTTCCATTTGTGCTGTCTGTGAGACCCTGCTCAGGGGAGCAATCAGGAAAAAAATAAAGAGAAGGGAAGAGTCACAAACATGCAGTCTCAGTTACTGCAATCTCTTCCTCTCTGGCCTTTTTCATTCCCCACGCTGCTGAGCACATTTCCTAGTCCATGTTTTTGACTGGGCACATCCATGCACTATTCATTGTCTATTCTCTGAACATTTCATTTGTGCTTTTAAGGACCTTCTTAGCCTATTCCCATCATATCTATTGCTCCTCCTGAACCCTGAATCCTGCCCTCCCGGTGCTACTGTCACTAGAAAGGGGCAAAAACACCTAAGACCAGGAGGCTCTGTAGCCTGGTGGCAGGGGTAAAGCCACCAAGTTAATGGGACCTGTGAGCTGCCAGGAGTCTCAAAAGGAAGGGGGTGCACAGCCACAAGCAGGAAGGCCCTCTCAGCTGGACATCCCCCTCCAGCAAGGACAAGCTGCTGATGCACTGCCCAGAGGTAGATCTCTGAGCTCCAGCGAGGGACAGGAGCCCCAGCACTGTCTTTGCCTATTGCTGTGCATACCTCCATCCAACATTTTGAGAGGGCTGCTCTCAGGCTCCCAGCTTCCTCTGTAGATCATTTCCTCAGGCCTTGGAACACATGAAGGTAATCTGCATCCTAACCTGGCTCTCAGGGTTTCCTTTTCCTTCCAAATAACAATTCTACAATTCAAATGTGGGACTTGGCCAAAGAGCTCTGCAGATAAGCAACTTCCATCTCTTTTTTTTTTTGCCAAAATAATTGTCTCTTGGGAGGAAGAACAAGATGCCTAATGGCCCAAAGGAACTCAACTTTCAGTTGATTAAAGTGGCCCTTGAAATTGGAAACATTCATCCAGCGAAGGGACTTCAGTCTGAAAAGGAACTGAGACCTCTCTCAGCACCCACTGAGAGGGATTTGCCAGCTGGGAACAGGGCAGAAGCTGAGCAACCTGGGGATGTGCTGACCCAGCACAGAGCACAGCTCTGTTTGAAAACTTCCCCATCCTTGCAGAAACCCCAAGGAAAGAAATCTGCCTTCTGAAAATAACTGTCAGCTGCCTCCCAGGATGAATCCACCCGCTCTGCATGATCCTTCCTAGTTCTAGACTTCACCTGGATACACACCTGCTGAGGATGTCAGCTATCTGAAGATGGTCAGAAAAGCTAGAACATAACTCTCCATCAAATACTGCTAACCCCTTCCAAGACTTAAGCATCTCCTTGCTTGCTCAGTTTGCCCACAAAAAAATGCTAAAAAGAACTTTCAAACAGAGAAATCTAAAATTAGCTTCCAAACTTCAAGCAGGTATGTGTGTTAGCTGTGTTTTATAACCCCAAAAGCAAAGTGATTAACACCTCTGTTGAATTTGCCAGAAACTGGCAATTCCTCATCCAGCTGGTGCATTACTCAGACATTGTGGTGATGGTTTGCAGTATGAAACAAGACAGATATGTGCACACCCTCTGTGCTCACGGCAATCCCTTGACTACATTAATCCTCCATTCCAAACAGGATTTACTTTTCATCATTTTATAAACAGGCTGAGTGGTGTTGAGGATGAAATGTCCATCCACAGCAGGGAGTGAGGCCAGCAGCTGAAATCAAGAGGCATTTTACTCACTGAGCTTCAAATCGTGGTCCAGAGTTGATGAAGAAGGGTGTGTTTCCCTGTCCCTCAGCATGACCATCTGCTCCCATCTCAAGAAAACTCACCCACAGCCTGACTTTTTTGGTCAAATACTCATGGATTTCTAACACAGAAACCTATGATGTCCAGATGAATGCCCTTGAAATGGGGACTGTTACACATTTTACAATACCAATGCAATTTTTTAAGACTAAAGCATATTTTAAAAAATTTCTAAGGATACAGGATGATTAAGTATGCTGTTACATAATGAGGATCCCTCCCATGTGTAGTGCCAATGGTGATACCATCTTTCATCCAATGAAAAACCAAGCAATCTCCTTCTCTGTAGGGATCCATGGCTCACGGAAACCTAGGAAGATGGTACAACAGCTATTTTAAGACATTTTCATTGAAAATGCCTTTACTTCTCACAATCATAAGCTTCCAGATCCTCTGGCTGATCCACATAAAAAACCTTAAGAATCCCACTGGCACTGTTGGCAAGCTGCTCAATCTAATCACTGATTACATCCAGTTAGATTTTATTTCAGAAACAACCTTGTTGAAGTAAAAGGAAATTAAACAAATGTAAAACTACTGCAACTAGGAAGAGATTTAGAGCCCAATTCTCCAAACAAAGTATTCTATCAGATAATTTAAAAGGAAGGTGATACGGTACTTCCTTGTGGTAGCATTTACTATTTGTTTAACTAAAGGTCAGCAAAAATAATAAAAAATCTGTTGTCTCAGTGAATGCAAAGACAGATTTCAGGCCTGGGAATCTGCTACACTTTAGAAGAAATAAATTTCTTCTCCCCCTTCTCTCTGGGTTGAAGACAGTTGGCTAAACCCTCTTATCCCACAACACCAGCATGCAGATTCCTTGTTTTCCTGACACCTTCACACAAATGGTCTTCCACTTCTGGCACCTCTCAGCCTTTTTTTTTCCCTGTAAACACTGAATGTGGGAAACACTACTTATTTCTCAACAGCTCTGTGGCAAGCAAAAGAACAGGCTGAAACCTGGAGCCCATCCACCTTGACAATCTTCCTCCCAGCACCTGCTTCTGATGGAGATTCCTTGCCAGCCCCATTCCCCAACTCTTCTGTTCTCTCCCCAAAGACAGGGTTATCAGATCTGTTGCAGCCCCTTTGGTTCTCCTTCTAATTTTGAGAACTGTTAGCTTTGCCAATCTACTGAGAGCTGAGGAAATGTGTATTTCCCCACTACGAGCCCCCTCTACTCCCTGTTTATTCGAGGACATTTTCTCCCATAGTGCCTTATCTTTGCCATTGTTTCATGGCCTAATTACTTCCCTTCTGAGAACTTAATTTAATTTATCTCCTTGGAGTCAGGCAGGATCACATCAAATATGTAAACTCAGCTGGGCATGACATTCATACAAACAACAGCTCCGCCTGTGCACAATTCCTGCCCTATCACAAACAATCCCACTTAGAAAAGGGAATGAGCATTTGTGAAAGTCACCATTTATTGCCATTATTGCAGCAATCTTGTACTGTGCAAATTGAAGCTACTGCTAGTCAAAGCATGCTGCAGTTTCCTCTGAGGAAACTAAAATATTTTCGGATGAAGAATAAATAATCAGCTTGGAAAGCACTGAACGAAGAAGTCTCTGACTGAATTCTAATGGAAGGAAATTGTTTAAACAACTGCTTGTTTTCTGAAATGTTAACAGAAATGTTTCTGGTGGTGACCTGTACTGATCCATACTGTGCAGTACAGCTAAAAATGGCTTTTTTTCCCACCTTCTCTGCTCTTTATATTCCTGTGCTCTTTGCTGAGTGTCTGTCTAGGTTGGTACCTCAAGTGTTGTTACATTTGGCCAATTCCTGGATGTGTTGCCAGGATGTTGTGGCTGCAGTCAGTGGTAACATTCCACATGTCTTGTTAAAACATGGAAGAAAAATCAGATTACATGGACTTTAAATGAAATCTTTATTCTCTCTCTGTTACTAATATTGACTGTGGAGATCTTTCATGTTGGGATATTGTCTAATGGTTGCTTTCTTCAGGCAGGTTATTTTCCTCTCAGAGTGTGAGGAAGAGGGCTTTATGTTCACAAAATGCACACCAGAAGTGACAGAAAAGGTCCATACAAATAGGAGGAAAACAACTTCAGCCTAGATAACTAGAAGAAAAATTTCATTTCATTATATAGCAACTTTTGACTAAATAGTTTCTGATTTTAAAAAAAAATTAAAGCAGGAAGAGCATTTGGGAAATTCTTAAGAGACACCTAATAAACAATACAGAGTAATTATAGTCATAATCTCAACATGCTGAATGGGAGAACTTCTAACTCTACTAGTCAACACACGGAATAAAAAAGTGAGCCCAAGTTGAAGGTGCTGTTGTTATAATCCCCCACAGAGGAGAGCAGAGAACACTGCTGCCCATAACTCTCTCAGCATCACTGCAGGTGGCGTGGTAAAGGTAGGCGGTGGCAGCTTCAGAAGAACACACACAAGTGTTTAGCAAATACCAACTTGTCTAGTGGTCTGCCACTGAAACCAGATTGGCTTCATTTCCTTTGCACACTGTAGAAATCAAAACAGCCTATTTGAAAATAAATATGTCATCTTTGAGGCCAATTAAATTTTGTAAGCTTTGACCAGGGGGAGGAGAGAGGATCAGAAGTTGGGCTTTGTAATTAAAGCTGACTGCAATCTAAATTACTAAGAGATTTTGGCTTGTCTTGATTGCACTTTCCCCAAGACAAAACTAATGACTGCCTGATCTGGATCTCCTTTTGTACCTCATGTGTGGTTGTCAGGAGCCTGTTACAATCCCTCTGCAGAGATGGGCTCTTCCAATTTAGGCTGCGGTGTCTCCTGTCTTTACCTTGATAGGACAGCCCTGTTCAGTCCCCAGCTGACATTACAAGCTCTCACCTGCTAACATATGCATGGGAAAAAGGAAATAATAAAAGCAAAAACCATAAAGCAGAGGCCAACTGATGAGTTAAACACCGTTTTTTGCAGTTTTGGCAAACACTGATCCCTGAGATAAGGATCTTTCCTAGGAAGTATCACATCCAAGATCTTACTAAATTCAGGGCAAGCCAAGCTGCATGCCAAGTATAAAGACAGGTTGTTACAACTTCAAGACATTTTTTTCATGCCAGTGCCCGTTTGACATGTGTCCCACCCTACAAAATTATTTTCTATTGCTTCTTCCTGTGTGATACCACCTTTAAAAGAGTAATTAGAGGACATGTTTGTTTAGAGGAACGCAAATTACTGCTTTGCTTCAGGGCCTGCTTAGCATGTCAAGTTATCCTGGAACCAGAATAAAATCATCAGTGAAAAATAAATATTCTGTGTACAGTTTCATACAGAATGTAACACCTCCCTCCAAGGTGCTCATGCATCATTTAGTACTTAACACATTCCCAAGAAGCAGGGAATAACTCAGACAAGCATCAGCACTTAACCATTTGAGGGCAGGCATCCTACTGCAGTGATGTCTTGAGCAAGGTGAGACAATTCCAGTTCCCAGAAAGGAAACAAAAAGACTTGGTGTCCCCACCTTGACTCCAGGTGAGCATATTTGCCTTGCCCATCTGAGCAAAGAGTTCATAAGAAACTGGGCTCGGTGCCTGGTTTCACTCTCACCGTGGGTCGATCAAACGTCCGTGTCTGCATCTCACCACAGCACCTCAGCCTGTGCTGGTCCCCTGCTCTCCAGGGCATCCAAGAACAGGTTTTAGTACTAATCTAAGGAATTCATACACTAAGTTAAGCTTATCCTATCCCAGGGAGCATCTGCCTTTCTACCAGACTCAGTTATTTCAGCAACAGCAGTCAGACACCAAAGGTTTGGCAGGTACAAGGAGAAGAGACAAAGGGTATCTCAATGGCTGAGCCAGCACTCCGGAAGAGCTTTCTGGAGGTGAGCAGGAGGACACACAGTATGTGTTTGGGCAAAGTAATGGGTTTTTTCTAAAGGAATTACTGCTAAAGGATATTAGTTCAGGGTGGGCCCTCAATCACCACCGCAATCCAAAGGATTTCTAGCAATACCTGTGTTGTTGCCACCATCAGATTTGCTAAAAGATCTGTTTCCTCATCAATGCATTTCTCATAGACACCAGTAAAACACTCCCACCTCTTCACAGGCAGAGAAGGATTTTTTTGTACTTCATTGTTTGCAATGTTGCCAACACAATGACAAGATACCATGGTGAGAGAGAGCTATGAACCATAATGCTTAAAGATATTCCTTTAAGGCTAAGAAATGCACACTTGGGTTTATAATATAGTTTTTTTTATGGGTTTATAATATAGTCCATACTACAATGCCCATCATGTCACAGAATCATAGGATCATTATGGAAACACCTCTAGGATCACCTAATCCAACTATCAGCCACGTTCACCACTAAGCCATGTCCTCAAGTGCCGTATTTTTATGGTTTTTGAGCACTTCCAGGGACGGTGATCAATGACAGCTTGTATGTGGCTTTTCTGTTGATAGTAGACAAGTCAGTCGTGTGAGAAACACCATCATTCCAACAAAGGCATGCAAAAATACTGGAGGTCTTGGGACAGCACACCCAGTCGTACTGAAATAATTTGGGTTAGAGCAGAATTGCCAGGCAGAGACCGGAAAAGAAGGTGTTAAAGTAACTGGTGGGCAGAGACAGCTATGAAACGGCTTAGCCTTTCCTGAGGCAGAAATACCACACGCAGATTACAGAAATCACAGCCTTGTCCACTCGGTGGAGAATGTCTCCTCAGGGCTTTCTTTTCAAGCAGACTGAACCACAGTAAAGGTCATCACCATTTACAGACAAATCTATTTTGTAACACATGGAGCACACTGTGCCTCACACACAAACCTTGGATCGACACAAATCCTCATGGGCAGCTCCCTGCAGAGCTGGGAGGACAGGAGCAGCTCAGTCAAGCAGCAGATTTGCCATCCCTGCATCATGCACACAGACCTGGGTTGGCTGGCAGTACAAACACCTGAGCCCCCATTGTTCTGCAGCCTGAGGGCTCATGGATCCCCATTCGACTTTGTTTTCACTCAGGCAATAAACACTGGGCAGGTTCTATCCCTTGTGCAAATCTTTCTCCAGCCATGACCACAGCCATACATCTGACCATGAGTCTCAAACGTGGATGCACCTCTGACAAAATTTGAAAATGGCTTCCTTGAGTGCAAGGATGATCTGGCACATCCCTTTCACTTGGCTCTTTATAGCTTTTAGAGCTTACCTGCAAAACTCCTGCTAGTATTTCATACTCTATGAAATACTAAATGGGAATTTGAGCAAGCTGTAAGTTTGCAAGGGGGTTCACATTTCCCATTCAAATTCTTGGCATTTGTGATCACTTTCAGAATTTTTTTCTATTTTAAGTGAGAAGTGAAAAAATATGCAGCAGGAATTAACTGTTTGGGGACCTCTTCAGCATCCAAGTTGAACAAAGTTTTTTCTTGAATCTTCTCATCTTGCTCCATTCCTTCTCCATTCCCACTTTCTCCTGGATTACTCAATCTCAAAAGCATCCATGTAGCCATGTGTCATGCTTGATTTTATTTTCTGTTTAGAGTGATGTGTGGGTTGTGCCTCCAGGAGAAAGGGGGATTACTACAACTGTAATGATCCCAAGCAAGGAACATTTTTGGTCTGTTACAGGACAATAACTCCTATTTGCAGAGCTATGGAAAAGCCTCTGGCCCCAGCACAGCAGACTTGATGCAGTTTCTTTGATCAGCAGTACAATTCCTCACCATTATCAAAAGAAAAGAGGAGAAAATGTGAGGAAAATTGTTTACAAAATAGCAAGACCAACTGCTCACGATGTTCCACTTTATTTTTAATACAAGGAGAAGCACAGCACTGCAAAGCAGTTTTTAATTCACTGCTTTCTCCCAGCAATACTTCTGGCTTTGTACAACAGTGCCAAGTGCTGATATTTATATAACTCAGTAATGGTTATGATTGTTATTATGAAAATGTTATTTCAGTGTGGCTATGCCATCACCCAAGGAATCCTGGTGCACATGTGGCTTCAAGAGGAGTCTCAGGGAAGAGATGGTCTTTCAGAGCCCTCAAATGAAAAGTTTAGTCTGAAATAGGCTCAGAAAAAAAATATTTTCTGGGCTTCTTCCTCCACTTTGGAGAAGGGAAACCAGGGCCGGGACCAAGCACAAAACCACAGACACCAACACTCAGTGGTACCAAATCCCTCTGCACCATCTTCTCCCTTGAAGAGTGGCCACAGCACAGGAATGGGCAAGGACTGGCTGAGACTCCTGTAAGGCCAAGTGATGTGAGCTCAAGTACTTGGAAAGAAAAGTTAATATATTGGGATTTCCTGAAAAACTTATCCAATACTAACTCCTTCACAGCTGTATTGCTACTGGAAGTGCTTTAACTTGCCAGTTAGCTTCTGCTTTCTCCTGTTACTTTCCTTGGAGGTTTGATTTTTTTTGTTGTTCCTCCACGCTTCAGCATGGTGGTTTCCACCCAGGGGAGTGCAGATCCTTGGGAATCTGTGGGCTTCACAGGGTACAGAATAGCTAAAAAAGTAAATCCATCATTCAGTAGTTTCAAATTAAATTGCTGTGGAGGAGCTGGCTCTGCTACTGGAAAAAAAATTAAGTACCTGCCTATTCAAATGGCTGAAAACCATTATTATAAAGCCATTTCCAGAATAAGCTCTTGGGCTTATGCTCTTTTATTTTCCTGAAAACAAGATACAAATCACCCACAGCAGTCAGAGCACTGATTTCCTCACCAAAACCCCTCCTTTTGCCCCATTTCCATATATTTCATGTCCTTGGCTATGTGTCCCTGCTGTGTCTCACCCACACAGCATCAGTGTGCTCCTGAAATCTACCACTCAGTTAACCAAAATTTACAAGGGGAATAAATGAATTTAATAAATGAAGACAAAATCTGTATTATCACCAGGAACTATTGCCAAATCAAATGCTGTTTTCAGGATTATCCCCCTCTAAAAATGCTTTTTCTTTTCTCCTGCCATGCTCCCTCTAAATCACTGCATGCCATAGGAACACTTCCAGTAACAGAGTATGCATGAGCAATGTCCAAAATATTCTCCAAGTACCCAAGGGTGTCTATAAAGAAGAATCCTGCACTCAATTCTGCATAGTAAAAACAGAGATTCCACAAGACAAGGATCTATATAGGCAGATTGTTAAATAAATACAATAGATATATATATAAAAATACATATAACATATTAAATATATTATTGAGAAATATATTGATTAATACATCCACAAGTAAATAGAAGTTAAACCCTGATGATTTCCCAAACAAATGAAAATAATTGAGTATGTTTTTGGAAGGATTATATGGGATGCTTTTGTACCTCTAGTGTGGAAGCAGGAGACTCCCACGAAGCCTGGCTACCTTTCTAACCACAAGTCCAATCCAGTTATCAAGATCTATGTACATAAACAGATGAAATAAGACAGCCCACTTGCTGCATTGGGTCAGACCAGATCAGTGGCTTTCTCCTTCCAGAATCAACCACAGAGTTTAAAGGTGCTGAAACACAAAGTGTAGTCCAAAATGAGCCTGAACTTTAGGGCAGTTTGGGTACTGTTCTTTCTTGAAAAAGGCCTGCTGCTTTTTCACAAGAGAGTCTTAAAGAGGTTTCCAAGATGGTTCAAGGCCCAAACCAGCACTGAGCTGAGTGCTCCCTCTCAGGACTGACATTTCTTGTTTGTTGTTCAGGACTGGGAGGACTGTGATGGATTACCTATGACCAGAGAACAGTCATCTCCCACGTGGATGACACAGGAAATTATACAGCTGACTAATAAAATCCATGAGGTCTTCTAATGTCCTCGAGATAGGGGATTTCAGTGGGATCCAGATCACTGTCCTGTGCAGATACTTTTAAAAATGCAACTCAAGTGTGCTTGAGATACAGATGTGACAGTGTCAACACAGAATCACATCTCTAAAGCTTATAAGACTTCCCTGTGTGTGAACTGATGCAAAGCACAACCCTCTACACTCACTGTCATCCTCTTTGTGTTATTTACTAAATCCTCCCTAAACCATTGCACTAATAAGTTTACCTGTATCAGCTACTCTAGGAGTATATACAGCATTAAAATAAAACAAATCTAATTATGTTAAAATAAAATGGTGTAGGTGTTCCAGCTTGAAGTCATTTAATACTCAGCTATGGGGAAAGAAATACAGTGAAAGACTGCCAGAAATACTGACATCAATCTTCCATTTCAAGAGCAATTCAGAGTGATTCCAAATATAGTTAGTCCTATTAAGAAAACAGCTCTTGGGTAAGAGTGCAAACTACGTCATCATAAGAAAGAAAATCAGAAACATATGTTTCTAATGGTAAGAGGAATTTTAAACAAAGTCAGCAATTCAGTGTCCTAATAGTAAACTCAGAGAAAAGAGTGGAGAAAATCTCTACGTGCCAACCCAGTCCTTTCAGGGTGAAGTTTGGTGATGAGCTCTCGTCTGGTCTTTCAGTTTATAGAAGGAAAAACAACTTAATGACACCAGCAGGAGCAAGTCCCACTAGGCAAGACACAGCTCGTGTTCCTCACCCTCTCACAGGAGCAGTGTTTGGATTCCCTTGTTCCAGTTCTGTGGCTACATGGAGGGAGGAGAGGGGACATGGCCAGTCCCTGGCAGATTCTCTCTCTGCAGGCTGAAGTTTGGATTATCACCAACAGCCACAGCAGCTGAAATCAGCAGCAGCACCACAGAACACCCACTGCTCCCAGACATAATCCAGAGATGGCACAGAGCTCTTGGTGGGAAAGCCAGGATCCTGTGTGGGCTCAGCCAAGCCTGAATAAGGAGGACATGAAAAGGAGCAACCACCTTTAGAACGGTAAATCCCCATATAGGCTATGACTCTTTTCTCAGATCTATCAATCCAGGAGGCACTGAGGAGGAGGAAAGGAGGCTGTGCAGCACCTCTGCTGGGTATAAAGCCCTGAATCCACACTGCACAACCACACAAGACAAAGCCCTGCAATCCACATGGGTGACCTCAGCCCAGGCTTTCTTTCCCCTTCTGCTTTGGGCCAAGATTCTCAAGGGATCTTTGAGGAGTCATGTAACCAAGTTCAATGACTTTGAATTTTCCTATTGACCAGAATAGCATTAGATCATATTACCCATGTCTATTTGTTAATGAGTGCTCATTTACCCGTGCTGGGGCTACATGGGCTGGACGTGTGTGTTGGACACCATAAATGGCAAGGATGATGCCTTCAAGACATAAACACTGTGGGACATCCAGGAGTTTCACTCAACAGCAATTTTCTCAGGAACACACGAAAAACGCAGAAGGAAAAGTTCCAAACTTCATGAAAATTTTCCCTCCCACCAACCCTCTTGTAGTAAATATAGATCAGACAGCCATTACTATTGCTGTAACATACAAAGGGGAGAACTGGCATTTCTATATAAATGTCAATAGAAGCTGCATCTTTTTGGATCATGTCATATCCACTTATTTGTTGTGGTTTGCATAAAAGAGCATATATAAAACAATGAAAAAGTCCTTTCCTCTTTGTTTTCAGTTAGAAATCCCCCATTATCCTCTTTAAGAGCAAAGCTGTGAGCAGCCTCTGTTTTCTCTTCTAATTATCAAGTTTACAGCAGACATGGGAGTGACCAGATTGCTTTGGTCTGGAGAGATGCTTCTTTACAAAATGTATTATGACAATTGCTGCTGCTGCATGGGAATTCTTCTGCTTTTGCTGGAGGGGAAAAATAGATAAACAGCTGAGAAACAACCCCACGCTGATGTGGACTTTTCTAACCAGTATTTCAGTACAACTATTTCACTCAGAGCCCAGTCCAAGGGCTGAATCCATTCCAGTGGGCTGCAGGGAATGGCTGCTTAGCTGAGGCTGCAAAGATATGTGTGTGTAAGTCCAAAAAGGTCTCAGTTTAATCCCTGTCACGTCAGCCAAGACAGGAGATATCAGAAAGGTATGAAGATATTTGAAGCAGGTTGTTATTTTATTTGGTGGGAACCAAACACATTATATATAGAAATTTGGACTAATCTCAGGAGACATTGCTGGTGTGCAGAAATGTATCTGTCACCACTGCTACTTATTTGTCAGTTGGTTGTTTTGGTACAGGATAGACCTGTAATAAATATTAGATTATTTGCAAAATAATTATTTCCTACCAATATCCCTTCTCAAAGTTACTGAACAAACTTTGAAGAAAAAGAAATAAATTCTGCTATTTATATGTTTAAGTGCCTTCAAAGATGAACCTATTAACCCTAAGAAGTCTTGAATTCACCTATGTCTACTTTCCTGGACAAAAAAAATTAAGGGGTAAGTCAAGGGGGCAAAAGCATTCCTGTTTAATGTAATGCTCCATAATTTTCATTTGATAAAATAGATGGCAGAGTAAAAGCTGGCTGTCACCTGTCCTTAGGGAAATGATTTCATAGTCCACTTACTGATACAAATTGTCAGTATTAAAACTAACCCAAAGATTTCTGCACTTAGAGAGATTTAAGACCTGGGCAAGGTGCCTTTGATAATCAGAGATGTAGAAACATGGATGCAAGCAAGGAAAATTTTAAGCTTTGTTTTGAAAACTGGTTTGCAGAAGCACAACCCTTTACTAGGGACACTCTTAATTCAGGATAAAAAGATCTATTCTGATTAAGCCAGTGCCTTATGAACGTAAGACACAGTTAAAAAAATAGAATTTCTGATTTTAAAAATATAATCAATGTTTAATTTGGAACAAAATTATCATTAGCATTTCGTTGGTCAAACTGATCACCAGGGCAGCCCCCAGACTAAATGAATGTTTTGTATGCCTGCCTTTGAAAGATTAATTCTGTACATAAAGTTTTTGGGATTTTTTACTTTTTTTTCCCTTAAAAACTCTTATTGAACATAAACAAAGTGTTGTATGAGTAAGCATTATAAGAAAAAAATCAATATGTATCACAATTGACAGCTGCAGACTTAGTTGGTCAAATAGCAATTAATTTATGCAGCTGTCAGTTCAGGGTATTTTGGATATACTCCAAACACAGAGGCTGCTGTCAGGTTTAACCTGATGCAGCAGAACGTGGGATAGAGTACAAATATTTCCTCATTTTATTATGGTCAGAACCAGTCCCCTTCTGCCAAACTCTGGTTTAAGACACCTAGAACTGTTACCCTTAATGAGACACAAAATTTAATTGTGATTTATCTTTCATAAACGAAAACAGGAGGTGTAAGTTTCCAACAGAGTTGTTTTAAATTCACATTGGAGTCTCAGGAAGACCTGCCCACTGATAATATTACTGTCTAATTTCATATAATGAAGGCCAAAAATACAGCAACTTGTGTTTGCAAAGCATTTTAATATGCAACTGAGAGCAAAATACTGCTTTGGACAAGGAGTACTCGAGAAAACTGTCATTTCTGATAAGATTTCTGTTTCTACCTTCTTGAACTGACACTTTTGGAATACTTGTTTATCCTCCCTGTACATTCTGATCCACTTAGAAATGCATATTTGATGATTTCCATAGCAAGTGAGGTTTGAGCTTAGATACAGCTGTGTACCTGGGGGATGCTTCCAGCTGGTCAGATGATTCTTACCTTGCATTTACTTGTTCTCTTTATGCAGTGCCTCACAAATTATAACTCTACTTCAGCACTCCAATAGTCCAGTGTTTTATGAGTTGCTGATATGGATTTTAACAGTGTGAAAGTAAGATAAAGGATTATCCATTGAGTTGCTTGGACACTGCATCTAAAAGCTTACCCATCACCAAAATACGGTCACCCTGAGGTTAGAAACTGACTGGTTCCAAACAGCACATCACAGCAGCTTATTACAAAACATTGAATTATTCCAGTTCATGTTTCAAGACAAAAGTAGAGAATAGAGGCAAAATACAATAGGTTAATAATATTTAAACAAGGACATCTTCCCTTTCCTAATGTCATGAGACATTTAAACAGCTTTTGTACTTCTTCCAAATGAAGAAATTACTTCCATAGAAGAAAACCCAAACCCCTTATTTTTGGACAAAACATTCCAGATTACCTACAAAGAATCTTGGGAGAAAAAGCAGAAGAAGAAGTACTTTGCCTAGTGAAGCCACCTAGTAGTACATTGAGTACATCCTTAGCTGCTTTTATGCACCAAGACATCCCTGAAGTTTTGAACTGCACGCACTGGAGCAAATGCTGTCCCTAGTACCAAAGCCATATGCTTGAAAATTAGGTAACTCTTAGGTTTAAACATGTGGGTGTAACAGACCTTATGAATCCAGATTTGAAACTGAGTCATTTATCAAACTTTCAGATCTTATTAAAAAGGTTTTATGCATCTTAACAAGTCTGTCCTTCTAGGTAACAGTAAAAGGCAATATAATCAGACACTTGTATGACTGAAACACAATCATAACCACCTTCCTGAGAACTGCATAGTGGAAATAGGTCGCATATTCTCATTCTTCAGCTAGGAGCTCTGAGAGGACCCTGGCTTTGTCATTCCACCTGTGCAAAAGACAGACCAGGGAAATGGTCACAGCACTAATCCAAAGTTCAGGAAGCATTTAGACAATGCTCTCAGGCACATGGTGTGACTCTTGGGGTGTCCTTTACAGAGCCAGGAGTTTAACTCAATGATCCTTGTGGTTCACTTTCAAGTCAGCATATTCTGTGGATCTCTGTGGCACAGGAGCAGACACCATCTAAAGCTGACATTCTAAACTAAAACTCATTCTGCTAATTTGAACCTTTCTTGGAACTCTTTCAGAAATCAGCTGTTATTTCCTTGAATTATTTTGAAAGTTGGAGCATTGAGTGACAATGTGCTTCCAAATCCTCCTTCTAACATGGATATGCCATTTTTTGAGATGAGTCAAGGTATGGGGTGGCCTTGGACAACAATAGTTATGCTAGGGAGATCTGGTAAACCACCACCACCACCCAGGAGAGAGGACAGCTGTGTCACCATCCAGCAATTACAGTGACATGGCTTATCACACTATAACTTCCCTGGAGGAACACAGCTGTCTGGGTGTGCAGGGTGTGAAGTCAGGCTGAGACACAGAAATGCCACACACCATCCCTGAGCCCTACCAGCACACTGCATGTGAATTGAACTGTGCAAGACCAGAGAAGATATAAAGGATTCTGTGATTACCACTTCAGAAAGGGATTTTTCTCTTTCACTTAATGTATTTTAAGGATTTTTTAAGATGCCCTGATCAGTTTCCCTACATCTGCTTACATCTAATCTAGCATGAAATGCAACCCAGGCAGTGCTGGCTCTGAGTCTTCCCCTGCGAAGTTTCCAGCATCTTAGTGATGAAGAATGGTGTCAGCTTTGTTTCAGATTTCACATTTTTTTCACTGGGATGAATTCTTTGCAGCAAAATTATTTGCTGAACACTGAGCCAACTGGGAGTGCCAAGGCAGAGCTGCCCTGTGCCATATCCACATAGAGAGGGTCAGATTCCCTTTCGCCTGAAACCCGAGAAGGGCAATTCATCCAGTCTGCATCTCCTTGATCCAGGAGATGATCTCATGCTTTAGGCTGATGTCAGCCTCCAGGCACGCCCAACTGTCCCCCTAGCCTGAGTTTTGTAGATCCTGGCTCCTTTCCAGGAGCCTTTACCTCCCTAGCAGGGATTTCTGCAGAAGTGCCCAGCTGTAAGGGAGGCTCCACAGGCAGGCACCAGGGTCCCTCCAGGCATCCAGATCAGCCCAAAAGGTGCATGGGGGCAAATGATGAAGCAAATCCATGCATGATGCCAAGAAATATATTCTTGGAAGGGCCCTACCCTGACACCACTGACATCAACATCATTAATGATACCACTGGGTATCTCACCCTAGCTGGTGGCTGCATGTCTGAGCACCCTGAGCCATCCAGGGCCCCACTGAGGAGCAGGTTTCTGGGATGTCCTGGATTTGCAGTTGGATTTGGCAGGGTTTGGAGCATGGCAGGGCAGGGAGAGCAGAGTCAGCCTTCTGTCACCCCAGCCCAACTGCAGTGGCATGAGCAAGCCAGGTTTTAACAAGTAAATCTACATAAAAGCTTTCTCAGAGAGTGATTACTTAATATAACAACCAGCTGTCTCTTCAATCTTGCTGAGGCAGCTGATCTTCTCACCATTAGTCACAGAGGAGAAAAAACAGGGGAAAAATTTAAAAAGCAGCAAGCCTGTTTTGTCTGTAGAGTAAGCAAAGCACCAGAGAAATTATGATATCTGACAGACAGAGATGTCAAGTGCTTTTTTTGTTTTTTTTCATTTCCTAACCATCTATCCATTTCTTGACAGAAAAAAAGAGCTCTTACCGCTGGGGTGCAGAGAGGTAATTATTCATTAACCCGTTAAAGGTCAAACCTACAGATTTTTGTACATCAGCTACACAATCTAATTGCTCTCATTTTTATGTTAGCACTTATCAACACAGGATCTGAATGTCTCCTCTTTAGTTCAGCTGGCCCTGTACTCTGCTGTGTAACCTCAGACAGAAAAACAATTACCATAGGAGAACGTCATTGGGCACCAGCAGAGCCTCCAGACTGGGAAACAGGAGTATGGGACCACCCAGGCCTGCAAGGGCTGTATTTCTTGACCCAAAGACAATCATGGCTTGAATAGATGGGTCTGTCCCACAAAGTCATTCAGGAACATTCATCTGAATTAATTAAATGCCTGAATTTACGTTAGGGCACATTAAACTTCTGCATGGCCAGGTTTATGCAGAATTAATGTAGCCTTTGATTCCAAGTTAAATTGCACAGAAGAGTTTAATAAGAGGCAACTAATGGGTTTCAAAACTAAATCTGGATTTGTCTTCCTGGAGGCTGGTGGGTCAGCTCCAGAGGGATGGGGCATAACAGAGATAAGAACCTGGGACAGAGAGGTTTTACAGGGAGTTTGTCAGTGGGCTGCTGAAAAGGAGTAAAGAGGTATAATCTTTTTAATTACCCCTGCAGCCTTCATGCAAATCTTGAGAAGGGGTGATTCTTCCACATTTATTATCTTTAACATGAGGAAGAGCACTGCCTCCTGGCATAGAGCAAGGGGCACCTTTGACCATCATCTGAATTATGGGAGAGCAGGAGCTCCCACACTTCCACCCACATTAGGAAAACTTCTCATTGCTGTTTTTTGTTTAGTTTTACTTTGGATATTGCCCTGACCTCCCAGGCTTTGCAGGAGGACACCTCCCCTCCTCTCTCCCTGCTCTTTATCCCAACAGCAGCTCCTGGTTGTAGGTGCAGACATATAAGGAGTGAGGAAGTGCCTGGGCATGAATCACTGCCTGAGCATCCTGTCTCCTGAGGAAAAGGGGATGGAAAACACTGGCAGAAGTTTAGCTGACCTGCTGGGAACAGTTCACTCTGTTTAACAGGAAAAATGGTCTCAGACCTCAGTAAGGCATGGATTTGATTTGTAATGAGGAACTTAATGATGCCTCTTCCAGAGGATCAAAGAGAGTAAAGAGGTAGGGGAGAAGGTAAGAGATACCTAAATAGGTTAGAAATTATTTTTTAAATCCCTGTTCAGCAGAAACTAGCTAAAGCAGAGTATGATTTCCTAGCTAGACATTATTGCTTAACAAGACATATATGCACATTACTGCCATTAAGCAATCAATAAACCTGGGTGCAAGGCTACACACAATTTATTGCTCCTCCCCTTGCTTTGCTCTGACTCAGCACTGAGTACAATTGGGCAGATATTATCCAGGCGGCAGAGAATTTCTTGTGATAAATAGTGGTGTAGCCAAAGAAAAAAAAGCCAACAAAACAAAACCAACTCCACAAGCAAATCAGACATGTTTTTCTCTATCTGACTTAAAAGCTTTTTTTTCCTCTTCAACTAGAACCTGAGACTGCTGCTTCTGTGCAGTCCAACTCTTCACACTTCGTACTGCCTTCAAGAACCTGTCTAG
Source organism: Rhabdornis inornatus (assembly GCA_013397075.1). NCBI lineage: Eukaryota > Metazoa > Chordata > Aves > Passeriformes > Rhabdornithidae > Rhabdornis > Rhabdornis inornatus. The sequence continues at coordinate 843,698 of VWZS01006640.1, forward strand.
CAGATGATTCTTCTTTCAGTGTGTTCACACCTGCACAATTACCATAAGTGGAAGAAATTTCCTCTATTCTACAGCAAACAATGGAAAGGATTGCATTTCTCTCTCTGCTCAAAAACCAGAGCACAGTTGCTTTCAGAGCAGGTTATGAAACTGCCCACAGTCAGTTCAGAAAAAAGCTGTGTCACATAAAGGTGACTGTGTGCTGTTGTTCCCCACAGGCACTTAATGGAGCTGTGACAGCCCAGTTCTAGAGATCCCATTTTCTTCCTCAAACAGATTCTAAGCCATACTAAGCATGTTTTCCACATGCCTTAGTGTCTTAATTGAAGATAATAAGAAAACTCCCTTCTTGATGTGGTACCAAATGCAGGTGCCTAGTGGGACCCTCATCCTTCTCTGAAACATCCAAGCAAGGGAAGCTCAGCCTCCTCTCCAATCTCACTGAACTAATTACTGCCTGAAATTAGGCACATGCTTAAATGCTTTGCCAGGCCCAGGCTCCTGGACTAAGTGCAGACTCCGTCTCTCCCAGCACATCACTCGACAGTGAGCTCCTTCCCACTCCGTCCCCACCCATCCGAGTCTTTGGGGAACGTTGCCATGGATTTCCACAGGACACAAGAGTCCATATTGGAAGAACCCTGTTAAGGTTGCTAGGCGTAAATATTGACTTAACGGCTCTTCCGCCTTTTTTCTTTTTTAAGAACAGATTTGTTGGCCATGGCTGGAAAAATAGAATTATGGAGTATGCATGATTCACTCTGGCACTCACACAAACATGCAGATCAGTTGGCTGGCAGCTCGGCTCCTCTGTTCGCAGAGCATCGCTCCTAAAATGTGTCATTTTGTTTTGGCAGCAAGAGCATCCAAGCCCACAGACAGAGAGATAAAATCTCCTACCTTCCATGTACTTCACATGGGAGTCACTGACCTCATGCTGCACAGAACTTTGGATTAATACTCCCAACAGCTTTTTAGTCCAGACACACAGAAGGACTGACAGAAGTTTTGGTTTGACCCTAAGAGCCTGGCCCAGAAACCTCCCCTCTCACACCCACCGTCCTGGGTCTGCTGACACAAGAGAGGACAGGAGAGCAACTGTAGGTAAAACTGTTTATTCAAAAGTCTTTTCAATAAGGGCTTTTTCACAGCCAATAAATGTTGAGGCAGAAAATAACTCTTGTGACAGAAGTAGCAGAGGTGAGGAGATCCAAAGCTTTTGGTCACTGGATTCATGTTTTCATCACCGGTACTCCATGCTCAGACATTTAATTCTGACCGCAAAAAATGTTCCTCGAAACATTGCTTCAACACACAGCATCATTCAAAGTCTCTCCCATATTGATTGTGCCAGATCTGAATGATTTGGCAAGACTGGCAGGGGGTGAACCTTCACTAGAGATGCCTGAGGGTACAAAGTGTATGGGACACTGTGGGCATTGATCCTGGATATGCCAGCACAATCTCTGACTGTTCCTAAAACCCTGCTCACCACACACAGGGGCATGAGAAGCTCACCTGAGAGCTGGCAGACACTGCAGGGAGTATATTTGGGATTTCCTACCAGACCTTAATTTGATATACAACTGGGGGAACTCAAGAAGAGTTGTTGCATTTCATAACACTTGGCAGAGGTCTGCCAGAAAGCACAGAGCTTGTCAAGAGGAAAACAAAACTCTGATGATTGACCATAGGAGGAGAGAGTCCAGTGTAAGGCAAGAGATCCTTCTCTGTAGGATCTCAAGGACTTTGCCTGCATTTTAGCCAGCCAGGGTGTCTTTGGGACTTTTATCCCAACAGAGTTTAAGCACCCTCAAAAGACATAATGCAAAACCAGACAGGGAGACTAGGATCAATACATGTACATATTTCTACTTGCTTTGCATCCATCCTCTGTGTCTCTACATCTTCTCCTTGGGGAACAGGGACCAGCTGTTCCTGCCAGGCATCCTCTGTGCACATCCTTTAGATGAGGTGGCTCATTGCATGGTACATTTAAGGCCGCAGCACCTCACGACTCTGCAGGGAAGCCCAGGGCTCTGGGCTCCCACCCATTCATTAGGCAACACAAGAACTAGCCATTCCCACTCAGTGTTAAGCTACAAGAAACAAAAGCAAGGGCACTTAGATGGAGCTTAGCAACAGCTGCTCAGGATCCATTCAACCACTCTCAAATCTACTTTTACTGATGGCTTTTGAAGCAGAGAATTCATTGAACAGAGGAATAGGTTGATATCCCTTCTCCTCAACTGTAGGCAGAATTTAGTTTGTTACTTTCTAATTGTTTCCTTGGTGGCACATACAAATTCAATGCTGCATCTGCAAGTAAGGATGCCTATTTTCAGAATAAAGACAATGACAGGCAACGTTTGTATTAGCAACAGCTAAGTAGAAGACACCAGGAGATAAAAAAGGACATTCTCTCTTAAGGTCCTAATGTGTATAGGACAAGAGATTGAGTAGATCTAATTGCATGAAATTAAGGAATTTTCTGCCCACTCGCTCTCCTGCCCTTGCAGCTGGAATAGCACAGCCTGGGTGCTGCCTCCTGTTTTCTCAGGAAATTGTTTGCATGGAACAGAAACATTTCACAATGCAGAAGCAAGAAACAACCTAAATTATTTCTCTGCTCTACAAGCTTAGGATCAAGGCTGATGCTAGTCAGTTCTTACTACATGTGGATATTGCAGTTCTTACAACCCACACGAATACCAGGGGACAAACCCATCAACACAAAGACTTTCAAGCTGTGGTTATTGGCCATTATTGTCAGAGATGGCAATGGTTGAGTTTTATGATGGGTTCTCAATAGCACTACACAGCAGGACAACATGCTGCATTTGTCACTGGGTTTATATTGTACTGACCCAAGGTGGGCTCAGCAATGGGAAGGCATTGCTACAAATAGTTGTAGCTGTTTGGAGTCCTATTTATGTCTCTCCACTGAAAAGGATCATCTCTGCCTACTGAGATGTCTGAACTTGCCCTTGAACCAGCTCCTTTGGCTTAGGATGTCAAAGCTCTTCACCCAGCTGGTTTTTGGAATGTGTTTTGTCATGTGGTGCCCAGATGATCAGCCATCAGCTCTGACATGACCATGCACTGGGGCAAGAAGTTCCACTTGGGACAGAAGTGCAGCAGGAATAAGTGTCCTAGTCCAATGCAGAGTAGTTCTGTATACCTGTGCTACCTTTAACTCAATGAGAAAAGAGGATACTTTTAGAAGTTTAAAACACACGACATGAACCAATCCTAAAGTAACCAATCTCTTTATATTTCTCAGAATTAAAGTTAAGGGTGATAAATTCAGATCCAAATGTCTCAAGTCAGGTGAGATGAATCGCACCTTCGGGACATAAGATGAGGAAGAGGTAAGGATCAAGTCTCTAATAACTACAATGAATTCATAGCAATTGTGAAATTCCTTTGTCTTATCCATGTATTACAGACAAAGTAAGGGAGAAAAAAATCCCGCTTCCAGAAGTACAGAGGTACCACTCATCTGCATGGCACAGCTTAACACCATCTCCTATGACAATCCATGGCATGTCATCATTTTAGAGCAATTAGTAAATAGACTGGTTTAAGCATTTAAAAATTATAACCCTGCTCCTCCTCTCCTCAAAGCACAACTGCTGACATTCTTAGTGGATAAAGTCTTTGAAAGGCATCGTAGACTTACTCTAGCCCAAATCCTCTTCTTTTCCATTGACTGCATTGATATGAAAGAAAATAAGAGCATTTCTCAAAACATTTCCAGCACTATTTAAATTCGAATGATCTTGTCTGCCTGTGATGGGCTGAACAATTTTTCAGTCACAATTGTCAATCACTGTTCTCAAATGCAAGGGTCTAACTGAAGCAAAGAAGCAGAAATGAAGGTCTGGTACTCACTTTCTCAGCACTGCAATTTCATTCTCTATGCTGCTTTCCTTTCCCTTCAGTGCCTTCTTGGGAATGCATTTGACTGCGAAGAGTTTCCCACTCGCTCTCTCTTCAGCCAAAACAACCTCGGAGAATGCACCCCTGAAAGAAGAGAAGAAAAACCCTGGTTTAAAGTGGTGCTTTTTCTTTGAAACCTGTTAACTGAAACACAACTATTGATTATAGTTCTTTTGCTGTCCTTTGGAAGCTGCTCTTGTTAAACACAGAAATGACATTACAAACATCTTTCTCTGCCTTTACAAACATATGGAGACATTCACACTCACACAAAACATTAAAGGCTTACCAAATACAATTTTAATAAAGAACCATAGTCCAGCAGAGATATGAGCAAAGCTTGAAAATGAGAAAGTACCATTTCTGCACATAGGGTCATGGACTATAGCCTGCCTCCTGATTTGGTGCATGATGTACTTTTCCCCTTCCCGAGATTTTTGAAGGTTTCATTCACAAAGCAGCACAAAGTCCCCAGGACTAAGCGACACACCAGTGCCAGGAGTGCTCCTGGTTCCTCAGTCACCACAAGAGGTCAGGGCCCCCACTCTGGTCGTCCCTGGGCTGCCCAGAGCTTCTCACCATTGGATCAACCCTGACTCAGACTGCATCAGAATTTCTCTATGCATACAGAGTTATTCCACAACACAAACTGATGTGTGTAACCACTAAAGCCAAAGAATTGGATTAAATCACAAGTGTAAACATTGGTCTTACTAGCAGCCTCCCTATGGTTACCCCAGAGAGGGTTACAAAAATAAAGAAACATCATCACAGCAGCTGGTCACTAATTGCCAAGAATGGGCAGTGCCCCTTCTTCATTAGGTTATTTCATAACAGTGTATTTTTCTTCCACTGTCAGTGCTTCCTCCCAAGCCTCTGGACCCGACTGAGAAGAGGCCAGGAAAACTCTACAGTCAGTGCTATACACACATTTTTCTGGTTCCCAGATTTTTTGAGCACTTGAGCATCATTCAGACTCTGCTGCTCTGGACAGACTTTGCAGTGGTACATTAGGACCATCCTTATATTCTGAAACTTGTTACTGGTTTAGTAAGAGAGAGCATTGACCTGATGAGGAACAGCAAATCATTGTTCCTATTGACCAAAACCTCCTCCTGAAGCACCCACTTTGTCCCAGAGAAATCAGATTCAAGGACTTGTCTAACTCAATGACAAATGAAGGATCAGGTTAATCAACCTGGTCTTGTAGAAGGTGTCCCTTGCCCATGGCAGGGGGTTGGAACTGTATGATCCCTAAAGTTCCTGCCAGCTCAAACCATTCTTTGATTCTGTGATCCACCAGCTAAATGTTTTTGTTTTACTTATAAGAAATAAAAATAGCCTTTCTTTTATTATTTCCCCTCATCAGCAGATTATTCTGCTCTCCTACACAGCTCCCTCTGATAAATGCTCAGGAGGGTACTGAGCAAACCCGACCATGCTCTAACTCACTCTTAAAAGGTTAATGTGTGGTCACAGCTTCATCTGGCTACCACCAACTTTTTCTGGCTTTCATTCCCCACAACTGCTGCTTATCTAGATGTTTTGTGGATAAACAAAATAATTTCCTTTCCTGGACAGGCTCCTCCTTTTTAAGTCATGCACTTGGATGACACAACCAGGCTGCTGTGACCTCACCAACAGCTCCCGAGTTGCAAAACAGCTACACGAATCATTAAGTGGATAAGCAAAAGCAAGAGGCTGCTGCTCTGGAAACAAAGTACCTGTTTACCCAAAATGCTTTTGTAGCCAGCAGATAGGGAAATAGTGATAGGAAGTTGATGAAAAAAGACTTTTGCATGCTGTTATACAGCAGATGTTTGACAGCTTGTCCACATGGGACAGTGATCCTCTGAACCAAGAAATGTTTTACCTCATTTTTACTAAAAAGGACAGACTATGGCTACATTTATGCCCCTTGGAGTAGCAGAATGATTCCCTCTTTCCTGCTTTGCGTGTAATCCACCCCAGCATGTCAGAGCATCACAGGCTCCAATTTAGGGTCCACACAACTGATCCAAAGGGTTTGCACAAATAAGCCACCTAGAGTGTTTTAAATTGTGTTCTTTAATAGTGTTGCTTTCCTGTTATCAACAGCCCTAGCCATTCAATTTACTAAATAAGGTTTTCATCCTGACCCTCAGGCTTGGGACAGCCAGACCAGAACTACAATAAAACCCTTTTGCTGGACAGCCCAAAGACCTCTCAGTGCTTACCAGCTTTGATGCAGACCGGAGAGCTCAGAAGCTCACAGGGCTGCTCCCAGCTTTATTTCATGAACCCCTTAAGTCCCATCTGCTAAAGCTTTCAGCACTGCACTTTGCTCTAGCTGTGTCTTGTACACGTTCCTTGCCTTCTGTTAAATGGTGTTAGAGGCTGCAATATTCACACCAGGCATTTACTGATCACACAGCTCTCCCAGTGTTCACAATATTATAAAAAATACAGGGAGCTCCCATCGCAATCTGCATTTCATTGCTGAGCTCAGACAATAAAATAGTGGAAATCCCTTTATTTCCCCTCTACACAATATAGTTAACTTTGTGAAGCACCTCTTTTCCAGCTGGCTCCATCATTTCACTGGATTTCTTCCTCCACTTATCAGGACAGACATGGTTTCCCTGGTTGGAAAGAGCCTCTGTGAATTTAAATGAAATTTTTCTGTGGAGCTCTGCAATACTCATGAAAACCAATTCCCTATCTCCTTAACAACCTTTCTCATTATAGCATGAAATAACCTGAAATTGGGATAAAGTGTTTGGTTCCATGTCAACCCCAGGCACGGACAGGGTGCTTCTTTACATTGATTTTTATATGAGGCCATGGCACAAAATTGTTAATGCTGGGAAGAGCTCCTGGGTAACAGGAGGGGGAGAGCTGGGATGGATCTGCTGGGAAGGCAGGAGGGAGATGTGAGGAGGCAGAAGTGAGGCAGTTTGCACTATCCTGTGCACTATATACACCCCTGTGCTCTCAGAGCAAGGGAGGGGGGAAAAGCAACAAGCCAATGCACAAAAGAAAGAGAAGTGAAGTGCTGGAAGAAAAGAGAAGGAAGGGAACAGATGCAGAGAGGGGTCAGAGTGTTAAACAGAGACTCAGCAATACAGGGCAAGAAGAAAGGAAGAAAGCATGGGAGGGAGCACCAGCAAAGGAGAGGCAGCAAAGATACTCATGGAATCTGCTGGAGTCAGGGAAGAGTCAAAAATAATACTGAATAGATGGGCAAGCAATTACCATAATTTCAAACATGCAGCTGAATTCATCCACCCTTGATGACACAGTCCAGCCTCCACTAAACCCCTCTTAACTCAGGCATGAATAGGTAAATATCAGAGAGAAAGTCAGAAAGACAAGGCTGCTCATTTTCTTTCTAAGAGCAATATATCCTACAGCAAATCCCCACCTCCTCAAAAAAGTCCCCCAGAACTACCAGCTTAGCAGGCTTGCTAAAGATTTTTTCTCCCCAAAAGGAATTAATATTGCCTTTAAAATCATGATATTAATGAATAAAGTAATTTATCTCTAAGAATGAATTACAAATCTTTATTGAGGTTTAAAATGTAATTGTGTACAAAGTTTTAGAAAGAAGTTTGGGGTAGGAAAATATTGCATTTTACACCATCAACATGACAGGATTTTTATGAAAAGGCCATGGTTTCCATTAAACATCATCAAGCAGTGTTGTACAATAAAAAGGAAAAAAGCAAATATCACACTGTGATAGAGATTTTTTTTTTAATTGGGAAAAGAGGTTAACTAGTTAAAAATTATGATTGTAAATGTGTCTGCAATGGTTGGGATGCACCATTCCCTTCAGCTGGGAAGGAGGTAATTGCAACCTTTCCAACATGCCCAGGGACAAAGTCCTCACCTCTCTGAAAAGGAGCTTCAAAATCCTTCAGGAATTTTGCCTGTCCTGCCTGCAGATGATAGCAAACAAATAAAAACATGTCATGGCCTTGAGGAAGTAGGACAGTGGTGGAAATGGGTAAGCAAGAAACTTCTGCAAAATGAAACCACTTTTAGCTGCCAAAATCCGTGTGCAGCATCAACCTATTTTTGAAAGTTTTGACCATGTTATCATTTACCCTGGAGGAACTGCTCTTTTTAAACTTCTAATTAAGGTATGGAATAATTTTATTATTTAGATAATTTCCATATGAATTAGGAACGACGTAAGAAAAAAAAGAGGTTAAAGGACTTGATGAGTGACATTGAGATAATGGCAGATTCTAGAGGGTGCTTGAGGTGTTTTGATTCCTCACCCCTTTGCAAACACCTAGACTATGCAGTATCCTATGAGATGCCAATCTTTTAGAGTTTTGATTCATTTAAATTATTTCTCATGCATTATTTTTCTGTTCTATAGATTTAAAGATTAGAATTTCGAGATTAACATTGAAATATGAACATTATTCATACCCAAACAGATTGGATTTTCTATAAGAAAGCAGCAGCTGCAAGGCTAGGCTATCCTGCAGATCGAAGTAAAATAAAGAACAAGTAAGTTTTTCCTTCTTCTGTTGGAACTATAATTTAATATGAACATTTAATTTCTGAAATACAATGAGCAGGATATACTGTGACAGCAAATCCTTTCTCATTCAACAAAAAGATTGCTGTGACAAAAATACTGACAAAATGAAGACAAAGCTGATGGAGGGATAAAACTTCATTTTTTTCCATTCAACCTCCATGTTGAGCAGCTTTCCACTGCATTAGCAGTTGCTCTGTGACACTAAGTCAACAGACATAGCCAGGAAACAGATTTCACATCTTCAGGCTGCATAAAGCTGATGTTCTTAATTATGATACAACTGGCTTCCCCTGTGTACTTTGCCCTGGCCAAACCAGGAGGAAAATAAAAAGTGAACACTCAACATCTGAAAAATACACCATGTCCATCCACCCTGAGACAGGAGACTGACTGAACCAAAGGGACACCAACCAAACTAAAGGTCATTTTCATAATGTGGCATTTGCAACCACACTCAATTTCTGCTCCTTGATTCTCCAAAGAAAGATGACTTTGGACTGTACCAAAAACAGAGGGAAAAAAAAGTCTTCATTAGCATTTTCACAGCTTCTTCCATGGGACTCAAGGAGTCAACTGTAGGATGAGCTCAGGCTCTGTGTAACACACCAGGGAGATTCTGGTCCTGCAGACCACTTTTCTACTAAGCCATTTTCCTGCATGAGAGAGAACTCATGTTCTCTCTTTTGGGTTTTTTTTTTAATTTTCTACTCAGTTGTTTTTGTAAACACCTCCTCACTCTCCTCACATACCATCCAGGTGCATCCCAACACAAACCCAACTAAAGCTGGAAATAAAGATTTTCATTCCAAAGTCGTGTCCATCAGTGTTCTGAGAGCTGCATGAAAACGAATTTACAATTCAACTAATTTAACTTTTAATAGATTGGTGATGTCTGAATGCAAAGCTAGCAAAGTGCGGAGACGGGTTTTAGCCAGCCAAGAGGAAAGGAGAAGGACTTTGGGACTGTGCTAGACGTGGTACAGAAAACAAATTCCCTACATACTCCCGAGAACTGAATATAAATTAATGGGAAAAGCTGACTAATCTGGTTGCAGCCATCTATGCTTTAGAGCACAAATACTTTTTCTAGCTATTTTCATTCATCAAACACACAGATCCAACCCTGCAGCCCCTTCTATGGCAATGCTTCCTCTGCCTGGCCAAGAGCACAACAACTGGGATCACTGTATTAACACCGGTATTTTTAGCCTCCCTACTCATTTAATTTCCACTAAGCCTCCCAGCCACAACTGAAAATGCTGTTTCCTACCTTGGGGCCCCATGAGTGCCTGCTCTAAGAGCAGACATGGCCCTGCCCTGGGCAGTGTCTGACCCTGGTTCCCCTCTCCAGGGCTGATCCTGATCCCTGCCTGCAGTGATGATCCCATGGAGGTGCCAGATGAGGCTGGGGCTGCTGTTAACCCATTACAGATGATGAACAGCACTTCCTGCTGTGCCAAAATGCTGCTGCTGTATCCTGATGGACACTCCAACAATGGCAAGGGGCACAGATACTCTTTGCTGGGAATTCCTGCAGGAAGAAGCTCCTTTCTGGAGCACTGACACCTTTCTCTGTGCCCTGAGCCATTGCCCCATGCCCATTTCCTCAGCGTTTTGTCCGAGTTAGGAGGTATTTAAAACTACTGGGGGCTTGCAGTGGGCAGCCACAGCACGAAAGGACCCTGGGAGTCACCATGCCCAGGGATGGGCAGCACATGCCCAACTCCAGACTTTTCTTCCCAGCCATTCTGCTGCTTCCCCTTTAACAAAATGTTTGGGAGGAAGTAACCCCATCAATACCCAGATCTCTGCTGGGGCTTATAGCCATGACTATAACAGAGCCACCCAAAAATGCCACACTCCAGACAGCTTCTTCTTTCACCTCCATATAAACTAGTTTGGTTTCCACTTACCATTTCAGTCTGCAACAGAATGAGCAGCACAAACTTTGATCTGGTGTAGCCACCAAGAGTTTTCCTATTTGTTTGGATTTAACTTCTATTTTTCAGGGTACTATTATCTACAGTTACAACAGCTTAGTGTTTTGACAGTTTTTGTCACCAGTCAGCTGCAAGAATTTTAATGCCCATTTGAGGCTTATAATTTCTTCTAGTTTAGCTGCTCAGTATTTAATAATCTCAGGGAAAGAAAAAAAAAGAGCCCACCCACTAACAGATTAAGACTGGAAATCCATGTCAGCTACTTGAAGGAAAGCTTCTTAGAGGAAAGAGACTTCTATGAAGCGAGAAAACACCAATTTAAAGTTGCACATCATAAAGCATGAATTTATGACAGTATAGTCAAGGTGGTTTCCTTCACAGCCCTGGACTCCCTTCACCAGAAAGCAACAACCCCCTTAGAGGGAAACAATTATTTTCACTCAAGGAAAACATCCCTGGAAATGATATGAACCATTCTGTAGCTGGAATTAGTTCTTTACTCCAGGATGAATTCCAAGGTCACAGCAGGGCATGGCACACACCACCAGCACCTCTTGTCACTCCAACTCACACACCAGCAGGGTGAAGGCACTAAAACACACAATCAAGGAGACTTCCAGGCAAGAAAAGCCATCAGGTGCAGAGCAGAATGAGGCATGCAGGCTTCAGTGCCATAAAACTTGGGTTCAAAGATGAATGAACCACACAAAGCACAGAAATTAAGCCAAAAAGGAAAGTTTCTGAAGAATCTCTTCCCTTTCTGAGATGAACTAATTTGTTTGAGCTGCCTGGTGTATGCTAATTTAACAGGATGCTATTGCAGACTGTTCTGAGACAGTGATGCATGGATGCTAAAAAGGGAAACTGGTCCAGCTCAGATCCCCAGTCATGTTTGTTATTACAGTCATCTTCTTTCCTGAACTGTTTGCTCCTTTCTGATTAATCCTGACCCCTATTAGAAAGGGAAGAATTGTCTTTAAAGGCCTATTACATTTACATTACATCCTCTGTGGCAGTCACAGTAAAACTATCAAGAAAAACATAGTTTCTCTGTGCTGAGATCTTCCTTCCATTATATGCTTCGCAAATGAGCTGTTAAGCAGGTTGTTTTCCCCACTGATGATCACTTTCTTTCCAAAGTGAATATTTAAGTACCTTTTTTACCACTTTCATCTTATGACTCAAAAGGAGCTCATCGTCTCCCAGGATTTATCTGATGGCAGCATTCTCACAAGAAATTAACCTTTTTTCTTCTAGTAATGACCTCAAACCTTTCTAAGGGCATAAGTGATCTCCATAATTTTTTTCTTCTAAAGCATTTCCCTATTCTAACACTGCATATGCATTTCTGGAGATCTTATCTGGCCATATAAGGTAGATTACACCAATTTGAAAAAGCCTGGTTCTTCTTATTTCTCCACATGGAAACTAAAGAAAAGTTTATGGAACCAATTATGGAACCAATTATGGAACAAGTAGATGATATTGTAGCAAAGCAAAGCAAGGCAGACACTGTAGTTTTGCTTCCAACAATTCCTACATTCCTTCTACAGAGGTCTGTAATGAAGGGGAAAATATCCACTACCTAAAGATCAAATAATTTTTCAGCTGTGACTAATCCATGGGAAACTCCTATTTAGCCAAGAGTTTCACCTAAAGGTATCTGGAGCTTCACAAATCCAAGATGCAAAAGTCTGCTCAAGTGGCATTTCTAGCTCTACAAATTAAAGCCACAGTGTGAGTTCTGGCAGCCTTCCCCAGTGACCAGAGGCAAAAGATTGTATCACTTGGGCTGTGATTTTCAAACACCAACCCTGCCTTTCATGAACTGTTCTGCCCATTCCACAGGTGAGGGACTTGAGGAACAGGAACTCCATGGACTGATGTGGCACCTGGGGACATGGTTTGTTGGTGAAGATGGCAGCATTAACAGCTGGACTCAGTGGTCTTGGAGGTCTTTTCCAACTTTAACAACTCTGTGATTCTTATTTAACTTAATTACTTAAAAGTTGGGAGCTTTGCATTATCTGAAAGTGCATATTCCTGTTGTACTTTGAAAAGCATCTCGGGAAGATGCTTACATCCTACCCAAAATTAATGACAGCACACTCTGTGTCTGTAGGATCCTTAAACCCTGTCAGCCAAAAGCCCCCTGCTCCATTTCCTGCACAACTTTGGTCACAGAGATCAGCTGAGATGCCCAGACTTTAGTGCAAATGATCAGAGCATGGCTCCTGCCTATTCTAAGGGCAAATTTAGATTAGATAACCACATCACGAAACCAGTGCACATCTCCTAGCATCTGTCTTTTCCACTCTAATTCCTCAGGTCCAGTGTAGAGCCCCAGTGAGGAAGCACCTCCATGAATGTGATGAGCAGCCATGGAAAGAGGAGGCCACAGGGTTCAGAGCTGTCACCAGCACAGCTGAACAGCCCCCATTGTCCAAGAGCCCTTCTGTTCCTCTGTGAAACTCTAATTGGCTTGTTCTCATCCTGTTGTCTCAGCCAGTCCTGCATATCCATTTTAAATATCTGGACTAAAAATGATGTGCATTTTGTATCTTTGCCCACTCCAAGTTGCAGATTAGAATTTAAAGAAAAAAAGAGAGAGAGAGTGAAAGACAATTCAGTACGGTGGAATACAAATAAATTGTTTTACAGCTCAGAACTCAGCTCTGATAGGAAAAGGCACTGCAGGACACTCAGAGCTTCGTCTGCAGGTTTACTCCCAATGGCCACTTCCCAAAACACTGGGAAGAGTTTGCTTTTCTACTCCCCAGCCTCTTCACTCATATATTCACATGTGGCTTCATGTCTGAGCTGAGGTACATTAAGAAGCTCAGCAAACTGGTTTGCCTAGCAACTGGCAAGCTAGAAAATAAACACTCTGGCTAAGATTATTTCAGTCTAACTGTACACAGAGTTACCAGGGCCTTTGCAACTCACAGCTAGTTCTGCAAAAAGAATTGCCACACACTTTCCACATGTGTCACCCTCGGTCATTCTCATGAAAACTCAGTGCAAAAAGGGGGTTTCTTTCAGCTTCTGCTGATGAGGAATTTCTCCATGACTCTGTTTTTATGGTGCTGTGTTGAGACTACTGAGGCTACTTGCCAAACAGATTCAGCACCAGCACACCTTTCCTCCCATAAAGTAATTGTCACGATCCTCCACACTGCTCTGAAGGCACATCCTTTGATGTCATGGAGTTATACAGGGACTGACAAAAATGAAACTCCCCAGGGAGATGTGGGCAACCAGAGGCTGTACCAGCTTCCATCCAAATCCCTTGCAGCCTAAGCATGGACCCATATGAAGCAGGGAGCCAACAAGGCCTGGCAACAGTGATCCTCTGAGCTCATCCCATGCTTTTGACAGCAGAGAAGGGCAGTGACCCCTGCAACAATCCTGCCCCCTGAGGATGGGAGCCATCCCTGCCTTCTGCTGCCTTGCCCATGTGATGTTAGAAGGCAGGGAATGAGGGAACAAGCCCTTTCAGCACGGCAGAGCTGCAGGAGAGCAGCTGGGCATGTCAGAGAATCCCAACAGAGAAAAGGTGCTGGTGTTCCATCCGGAAGGAGGACAAACCTCCCTGCCCAAAGAGGTCAGTGTGGTCCATGGAAGGAATGTGTTGTTGAGATGGTCCATGAAGACATCAGCAGTGAGACAGACACTGATATCTCTGCCACATTGTTCAGATTCCTGCTTTAATAGCAACTGGTTTAGACTTCATAGAGAACAATCCTCATGTATTTGCCAAATTTGCTGTTAAGGAGAAGGAGACTGAGGTCCTACAGATTTCCCAGGGGAAAATGCTGCTCCTGAGCTTCACCCGACTCACCAGAGCCATGACAGACTGGGAGTGCCCACAGCTCCAGCACGCAGTAAAACACGGCAGAGCCAGGCTACTCATCCCTCAGCCTTCCCCTGCCATCCTCCCGTGAGCAACAGCACAGGGGGAACCATCTCAGTGCCTTAACCAGCTCACAAACACCAACCAAAGCCAACTGCTGCCAACTGCTGTCCTTCTGTGTTGGAAAACTTCAGCAGAAACAATCTGACAGCAAGGCTGATTCCCTTTATCTGAAATGTAATCACAGCACATTATAGTCTTGTAATACAATGATGAGTTTCCTAGGAGATGACTGCCATGCACCCTGACTATTTTAAAAAATGAAGTTTCTCAGAACTAATTTCCATCTCAGGTTGACATTCTACACACACATTGACAATGCCACCACTGTGCTTCCTATCCTTCATGTGGGTCCAGACAACCCAGCCCAGACCTTGGACAGCAGGGACAAGAGGCAGTGTAAAGTGGCCCAAGAGCTGATGAGGGTGGAAAGAGGAGAGTCCACCTCTTCAAACCTGACAGCAATAATTTCTGTGTTTCTTTGGAAGCTGCTGCATAATTTCACAGACAGAAAGGAAGCAGCATATTTTCATCCCAAGTGACCTGCACTACAGAAGTTTAAAGAACTCCAAAAGGATCACAGGAGAACCCTGGCAGAGCAACAAGGAACAAGCAGGATTGCAGGACTATCTCTCCTAATGCACTGTAAAAGTTACCTGAAAGCCAGTTCTCAAGAATACTGCAAACAACAAGCCACTGGCAGCACACCTAGGAGCCAAGCTCTGCATGGTCCAGCTGGTGAAAGCTGCCACAGGTTGTGTGGGGTACAAATGTGCTCTGGTTGATACACCAGCCCACAGAAGAGATGGGCTGCAGAGTATTCAAAACAGGTTAAAAGTTGATTGAAGAAAAAAATCAGAAGGGATTCCAGAAATTTGGCTTCCTGGGGAGCTTCTGTTTATTGTCATGGAAAGGGCTTGAAAGGGAGGATGGGTTGGACACTGAATGCTGACAGCAAGGGCACCAGCTGATCCCTGGAATTTAGGAATAAATCAAAACAAAACAGCATCTCTGCCCACAATGGTCATATGGGGAGATTCACCATGAAGAAATAAACTTTGAGTCCATTAAAACATGACCAGTCAAAAGGATGTATGTGAAATGGCAGAAAAAACATGGTACTTCCTTGAGTAAAAGTTTTGCTTTCTTCCAGGGCTAGGAATTTAATTTAAACAAAGAGCGTAAGAAACGGAGTTCATGTAGTGCAAGATTTCCTCCCACCCTGTTTATCCCCCAGCCTCCAGCAGTCAGAGATCCAGGGAAGGGATCTCTGTTCAGGAGACAGTTGCACTGACCCATCATGTCTCAGCTACCTGTCCTGTACTAATCTCTGTAATTCATTTTCTCCAACCCATTTACACTTTAAATTTCAGTCTCCTGCAGAATTAAGCACAATGAAGTACAAATTATATGAGAAATCATTCTTCTTTGTTAATTCTAAATTTGATGCTTGATAATTCCATAACTCTCCGGTGAAAGACATTTTAAATATGTTAAGTAACCAAATGCTTTTCCATGTCACATAATGGGTTTTAATCACAAATATACTGAATGGCTCTTAGACTATGGCTGGAGGTTGGAGCTAGAAACAATCAGCAAAAGAAATGTGCAAGAACTGGATTCCCCCTCACTCTCCATGGCAAGAAACTCACAACCTATAGTAGGAGACATGAGACAAACCCAGAATTCTTGGGAAAGAAAGTATTACTTTTTACACTGTGTTAAATCTTCAGTGTTGTGTGTAATTTTAAAGGAACACCTGTAAAAATGAGTAAAGTTGTTAAAACAAGAAGTGAGAAGGTCCTGGGAGACAGAACCAGGAGAGCTAAACTTGCAGGAAGTATAAGCACTGTTTGAAAATATTGATGCTGGAAACACAGACCAAATATATACCCCAGGTAAAGAAATTATTCAAACAGATAAGTCTGGCAGGCTAAGCAGCTGGGCAAGAGAAAGTGTGAGAAGTAAGACAACATCCTCAAACCCAGAAACTGTGTGTCCAAATGAGGAAGCAAAAATGGATTTCAAGTTCCGGTGGCTAAAATAGAAGAATTTCAAAAGGTGGGGAAAAGCACCTGAAGAACAGTTGCACCAGGCAGGGAACCCAATAAAGACTTATTCTGCACATATGAGAATCCAGATGTGTGCCAGATAACTGATGGACCAAGAAGAAACCAACTACAGATGCAGCACGAATAAACCCACATAACTATTGCAAAAAAATTAGGAGTTCTGTCATATGAGATCATTGCAGGGAGGTTTGGGAAGGTTCTTACACTGGAAACCTTCTTTACCTTGATAGAAGGGGTTATAGACTGGACTGACCCAGCCATTCTAGGGGAAGGTGGACATGAAACTAAACAGGTTGGAGTCTCCCTCTTAAAGCTTTACAGGCACCCAAAATGTAGAAGGCAGCTCACATAATGTAACTTTAGAAAAAGGATGCAAAGAAATAATTCAGGAGTTACAGAGTACTCCAGATTAGCAAAACTGACATCAGCAGGTCAGTAAAAACTATACTGAAGCCTATGCCTCTCGCTAAAGATACAATTACTGAACACTTTGAGCAATCTGATAGATTGAGGCTTTAGAGAAGGAAATCCAGGCTTAAAAAACACACTGGAATACTCTGGAAGGGTCAACAGCTATGCAGATGGGAAAATGCTCTTGATGTGGTTTATTCAGATATCAGTGGGGTGCCTCAATGCAGATCTCTGAGCAGATAAGTTGTCAGGGGATAGGAGAAACTTCTTGCAAGAACAAAGTGGTTAAAAGACAGAAAACAGCACGGAACAAATGGTAAATCCATTTAATATCCAGTGTTAGGGGTCACTAAGAAAGCAGTTTGCCACTGCCTGAAGGCTTTGTGTTGGTGAGATCCTTCTCCTCACCTCAGGATATGGCACCAGGGAGGGTGACAGTGATGATCAAAATTAAGAAACAGCGACATTATGAGGAATTACTGAATCAACTGCAACTTTGCAGCCTGGAAAACTGAGAGGGGCAGAACAAAGCTCTGAGTGGAGCAGGGAAGGTGGTCACTGTCTCTTCTAAGGCAAGGATGAGGTGACAGCACAGGAAGGTTGGTAGCAAGGATGCACTTCAGAACACTTCATCCAGCTTCTTTCCATAGGACAGTGGCCATTAACAAGGATTCAGGGAACAACTGGATAAATACTGGCTATAAAATTCATCTCAGACCACTAAAGGCACCATATGAGTGTCAGAAAATGCCTGCACACACCTCATAGAACGCTAGGGAAGTACCCACAGTATTATAATTACACTATTGCTAAATGCATTCCTCCCCAGACATGGTCTGCAGAGAGAGGGCACTGCATGAGCTACATTTTTGGTCTGACCCCATACAGCTGTTCTTAGGGTCGATCAATGCAGCAGAGCAGCGGCAAACAGCAGCTCATAGGCATAAATGCAAAATGCATGGACAGTGAAGCAATCACTGAGACAGACAGGAACTGCCTTAGGCTTAAGTCATGGCAAAAAAACCAAGGAAAAGTGCATGTAAAATACTGCCTAATTCCAACAACTGCATTTTCACCTAAGCAACCCAGTCATCCAGTAGTACATCAGACACATAGTAATAAAGACAACCTCTGACTCCAGAGGAATAAAATTAGCAGAGAGTTAACCACAAGATGTCCAGGGAACACACAGTTTTGAAAGCTGCATCAAAAATACATGGGGGAAACACTCTCTGTGATCTTCTTGGGCTGATCTCTGTGGAATAAACAGAGCCCCTGTCTTCCTTTATCTTGCTGTAAGTGATGGGTCTTTTATTATCACTGCATATAACAGTCATCTCTTCCTTGTGGAATCAGAACAGCTATTTAAACCAAAGTTCACATCCCAAGGTTTAAATGCCATACATCAATCTGCCTTTGCATCCCTGCAGCTAGAACAGCACAAACCCTCACAATTTCTCATGTGTTTATCCTTACAATACCCTCATGGGATTAGGCAGTGCTGCCAGACATATGAAATACATGGGAGTTAGGGCAAGGAAGGTCATAAAGCAGATTAACCCCAGGTCTCCCCAGGCCATCACCCATTACTGAACTGGGAGACTTTTCACATGCTGCCAGATCACACACAGCCTCTACTCCCTACACCTTTTGTTTTAGCCCTCCTTCTGTATCACAGGCTGCTGTCCCCACACTTTTATCATCTGTGATAGAACTAAAGCTCAGTTCTTCCCCAGAAAAGAGATTCACTAAGAGCTGGCATCATTCCCCCCATTTGCCATGAAAATTTAAAATTGCAGAAGTGTTTTTTGCTTTCTACATCACACGCTGCTAAAGCTGCAGTAAACAAGCAGAATCATCAACCCAGTGAGTTGAGCAGTAAATTGGTTTATTGGACCCCCGTGTTTGGCACTTAACTTATTTTCCAAACTTTAGCAGGGTAAATACCCTTTGGTTGAGTTGCCATCAGAGTCTTTATAAAGAAGGAAACCTTTTCTCTTGGTTGACAAAAGCCTCAGAGTGGCACACATGAATGTTAGCAGGTGTTCATATTTAACTTGTCTTTGTGGTTTTTTTAAGCCCGAGATGCATATAGTGATTGAGAATTACTGTTTATTCATTTCTGTGTAATAGGAGAAGCAGCATTTCATCTGTCTCATCCATATTTAATAGCTCCAGGCACAACAACCATGAAAGGTCTATCTTTCTCCCACTAGGGAAAATATTATTATTATTACTACTACCATGACTACATCTATATTCTGAAATTATTCATCCCTGGCTTTCTATATTATTTCCATGTTATCCATGGGCCAGGTCCTTCCCTTGTACTTATCTGAGTTACAGTGCTGATGAAGCTATACTGATTTATGCTATGCTGAGTCACATCAGCAAAGGACAGAGTCAATTCAAAGCTTTTCGAAGCTTCTTGGCAATATATATCAGACTGAATTTTGCTGCCCTAAGGATGGGAAGGAACTCTTAGAAAGCTACCAGTTTGCTGCTCCTGCTTTTACCAGGAATGTCATTTAGGGAGGTCCACTCCTCTCCCCCAGGTTGAGCTCTACCATGTTCATTTTCACACTTACCCATCTTGGCACACACACAGGGTGAAAGGTGGGGTAGGGAGGGTCTCTGCAGCTTTTCTATATGTCACCCATGCCTAGAGAACACGTCTGCTCCCAAAATGGCCATTAAATATGAAGGATGGCAACTAATTTCCCCCCAGCAGAGTAGGGCACCTCAGGGTCTATTCTGACAGCTCCAGCACAGCCCAGGCTGTGCATTGCCCTGGTTAATCCCAATTCCAAGGCAGGATGCAGCTCAAATAAACTAGAGGCATCCCTCCAAGCATCATCCAATAAATCACAACAGCCTGGATTAATAAATGGTCCAGAGTGCCATTTATCCAGTTAAGCAGAAACAGAGGAGGTATAATCATGCAAGCAGTTTTTTCCCTTCCCAGTGATAGAAGAGGACCTCAACATGCTCCAAGGAAACCTCTTCTTCCTCACCTGACTCTGGACAGCCTCCAGCACACCTAGCAACCATGCAGTGCCAATTCCAACCACAGAAGCAGTTAAGACATGGGGTTTTTCCGGGTATTTGTTCCTGGGAAAAATGTTCCCTGATAGCATGCCATTAAAATGTTAATCATAAAGCTGCTGAGGGGCCCTTCTCCAGGAGGTCGCTTGTCCAAACACAGACAGTGTCAGCAGTCCCTGGCATGTTACCACAAGTTGTTTACCCAACAAGAAACAAATTTCCTAGATTCAACCCAGTCAGATGCTGAAACTCTCAAGCAGGAACTGAGATAGGTCCCTCATGAACAGCAGCTCTGCCAGGGAGCTGCAAACACATGGGCAGCTTCACACAGGGGGTTTGCACTCCCCAAGGCAGGACTGCTGAGTGCTGGTAGCACAAGGGTGACACTGGAGCAGGTACCAGCAGGGTGCTTGATGCATCCGGAATCACCTGTTTAATCTTAACTCCAATTCAGGAAAGGAAAAAACTCACCCAGTATCCCCCACAATTTTTTTTTCAGCCTTATTTGCCTAAAGAAGCTAAAAAATCCCACGTTAAACACATTCAGGGACTGAAAGTTATGATGAAAGCAACAGCAATGCAGAGGATATAGATATATATATCTCATATATATACACACACCTATATATATACAGACATAAAAAGAGACACATCTTTTTTCCTATTAATTGTAATTTGGAGTTAGAACAAGGTTGGGGGTGGAAGACTTGTTATCCCCTTTCCTCTGCATGTGTAGTTCTCATTAGGGCCAATTAGGATGATAATCACATCTGAAAGGAGGCTACAAGCCAACCCATGTGATCAAAGCAGAAGTAAACACAACTCTAGAGAGCTTAGGGCGCATATGGTTTCCTCTCCCAAGTTCTCCAAGCTCGTATCTGGATTGGTTCTACCTGAAAGCTCAGTCCTGTGCAACATTATTTAGGAAAGCATCTCACCTGGGGGGAGATGAGGTGGTACTACAGGTCTTCAGGGACCCACAAACCTGTAACAGGCCCCAGCATGTAGGAGAAGAGAAATTAATTGCTCTTTACAGTGTTTTTTCCATACCTAGCACAAGGCATTACAATTTCCACATTAGGAATCAATATTCTGCTCAGGGTGAAGTTAAAGAGAAAATCCATCTGAGCTCAGAGAAAGCAGACCCTGCACTTGGCTCTCAAATGTCTTTTCCATCCTCCCTCTCCAGGGTAAAGTGGTGAGTACAATTTTAATGGCAAAGTCTGGGTGAGTTTTCTGCACATTGGTGCTGCCTCCCATCTCTAATATCTGCAATACCTTCCCCATCCCAGCTGCCTCCCAGGTGACTCCATGCAATTACATTCCTAATTGTGCCACAGTGGTGCTCTCTGGGATGCTACACCGCTGTTTAATTTATAAATGTCAATTTGGAAGCACAATACAATGAGAAATTACCCACATCAGACACAGAGCAGTTCCCACTTATGAATAGGTAAGAAGGCAACAAAAATAATTAAGTACTTAACAAAGAGAGAAGATGAGGGAATGCAGGCATCCCTTTAGTGTAGCCCTTCCAAATTTTACACACACTCAAATTTGAGCTGTTTAAATGGAAGGGCATAGGTAGCCAAGTGCCAGGTTTAATATTGGACATGACATGGCACAGTCTGTGCCTGTTTGGGAACCTATTTCATATTTAAATCTCAATTAAACCATAGGACTGCCTTGACATTTAAAAATCCAAACAAAACACTTCAAGCGCAGCTCTGCAAAAAGCATCTGTAAAAGCATCTTCTACTGACCTGCTCATTCTTTGCATCCTGAATAACAACATCTTCAGGATGAGAAAAAAAAAGAAAATAAATAAATTGTGATGTGTTGATTTTTACCACCGTTCTCTTTGAATAGTCAGTCTAACTAAGCAAGAGTGTATTTGGTCCCTCTTGTATATCATCAGCAGAGCACCTGCAGATATATCTGAGCTAGTTTTGAATTAGGAAAAAAATTGTCGTGCAGGGGGAAAAAATCACCTCATACCAAGCTCTGAATCACCATCAATGATGCTTTCAGACTATCTTGTCCTTTTATACAGTTGATCCCAAGTGACATAAAACACAAGAAGAGGGCAGATGCCAGAAGCAGCAGCTGGGGAAATGGGAAAGGAGGAGCTGCTTTTGGATCGTCCTTGGTTCAGACCATGGACACAAATAAACAAGATTTTCCCCTCAGCCATCCCAGTCTGCCAAGGGCAAAGTCACAGCACCCGCTGTGGCCAGAGCTGGGTCAAGGAATCACCTTCTCCTGGGCTGACATTGCTCCTCCTGCATCAACCCTGAGGCAGCATGGGGAAGAATGTGAAGAACACCAGGGAAAAGCTCCAGGCATGAGGCAGAGTGCTTTAGGTCCCAAGATCTTCTCTGACTCCAAGATTATGGATATTACTGCAGCATGGACAAACTTCCACTCTCCTGGGCTGGGCTGGAGCACCCCACGCTGCCTGAACAGACCCACGGTGTTCCAGCAGGGGCTCCAAGGGAGCATTTACAAACAGCCCCACGTTTAAATTTTCCTGCTGTCTGCTTCCCAGTGGCATCACATCAAATGTGCTGGTGGCTGCCAGCCCAGCTCTGTGTGCCCAGCTCGGGGCTCCCTATGCCACGGCCAGGCTTGGAAACAGCCCCTTGAGATGCTCTTGCTTGTCAGCCACAAAAATCTCAGCCTGGGTTTCTCATCATTCAGCTGCCCAAGGACAACGATAAAGAAGCTCGTACTCTGCAGGTATCCAGCCCTTCTTTTTTCATGTTTATCTCTAAATGCTACATGCAATGACCAACTCTGCAAAGGGCTTGTCCTCTTGTCTGAATGGAGATCACCTCAACGTGCACTCGCCCTGCAAGGAACACTGTGGTGCTTACAACACACACAGCCACAGAAGTTAAACTGAGCAAGAGAGATAGAGTGGGGTCAGTGCTTTCTCTTTTGTCTGCCTACTGTGGAAATTACAGACCCCTTCAACCACCTGTCTGTGTGGAGGAAGAGAAGACCCAGCACACTGGGTCAGAGCAAAGGACAGTTCTAGCAAAATGCTTCCCAGCTTGTAACAAATGCCTGTATGAAAAGCATTTAAAAAAGAGAAAATATGGAGATATTCCCACTTCATTCTTGATCTCTCAGGATCAACAATTCAGAGGCTTCCTGGGTGCATGGGGACCATTGTCACTGGGACCAAGCAATGGCCCCTTGCACACAGATGAGACATTTTCTCATATACACAACTTGGCAGGGATTTCCATGTCCTGCCAGCTCTCAGACAAGCAACACACTGCAGCTCTGCAAGGAAAAGCCAAAGAAGTGCCTCAGCTGGTGCCAGCTGCGTGCCATTGATGCTAATGGACTTGTTCTGCTTTATACCAGCTGATGATCTCCCTCTTTTCTCTTTCTGCCTTCTCAACACATTTTCTAGTGCTCAGTATATAAAATATCCATCAAAAAGGTGGATATAGTCCAGCAAGTGCTGTGACACTGGTTTATGTCTGTTACAGGAAGGTGTAAGAGCACTGCCATACGGCTGTAACAGAGTACACCAGCCCTGGGAAAGCTTTGTGCTGACTCTCATTACTTAAATATTGGCTTATTCCTTCAAGTTGGGGCTTTCTATCCGTTGAAATCCCTTGGGTTGTTCTCATCCCTGCCAATGTAATGCCTGACATTATGCCAGGGGAAAAAGTGTGGAACACACTATAGCCCTTCATCCCCCTGAGCACACTGTCAGTCCCACTAGGGACACTGCTTCTCCATCCTGCTTTAAAGAAAGCACCTGCAATTATTCCCAGAAAAAGCCAAATTAATTTTAAATCACTGGTAAGGTCAACAAGCCCTATTCCAGCCATGCTTTCTAACAAATCAGTGACCTCAGTGAAAGATGAAGGGAAGATCTGAACTCATTTGGAGACATGGCTCCAAATTTCTGCTTCAATCAGTTCATCACTGAAGATGATTTTAGCCCCCATGTGCCTCCTGCTCACATTTCCAAGTCCTGGAGTCATCAGTGGGTGCAAACCATGTAAGGGTCTTCCCCAAACCGAAGTGCTGATGGCATCTCTGACTGGCAGAAGGGTTTCAGCAGCTCCACCACCCCCACAGCGAGTCACTGCCTTGGCTTAGCCCATTTTGAGTCCTTCCAGGTTCCGTTTGTGTGCAAGCTGTGCTAACATGCTCAGTGGAGAGCGTGTCCTCCACTGCAGAGTGAGCCACAGAAACACTGTCTGTCACAGAAAAGCAGTTTTCTCATTTTCTTATGACCAGGAAAGCCAGCTCTGATGCAAAATGTCAGCAGGAGAGCTATTAAGTATTTAGGGTGGGAAGCTCCAGCATCAACCAAAAATACTTCCATGTTGGCAGGACTTACAGGATCAGGCTGTGTCTGACAGCCCTATAAACCTTCCCAAACAACACAAAACCAAAGGGTTTTCCCTGAATCAAAGATTCAGAGCAAAGTTCCTACCTTTGTCAGCTGATGGGATCACGTTCCCACACTGATCCATGCTTGGTAAGAGGAGAGAAAAGGCTTCTTATTTTTAACACCCTCTTTCTGTGTGTGATTAGAGATGGGCCCAGGAGACAGAGATTTATTGGTAAAAACCTGCTCTTTGATCAGTTTAGTGAATTCTGAGAATCTGCAGTTAAAACCTCTAAGTCTGGTACATCCCAATTAGAGATAATCGTAAAATGTAAGGTTTGCATAAAGATGTGAGCTTTTTCTGGTGCCTGGAAGGGAAGAAGGGGGGATTTCTTGCTTTATTACCAATGCTTATCCTGTCGTATTTCATACCAACAACTGAGGTCACGTGCTGTTTGCCCTTCCCTTATTTTTATGAAGAAGTAGAAAGGACGCATTTAGAACAGAAAAGAAACCCAAGTAGAACATGGGTCAAATGAAGTTTGGCGCCTATTTTTCCCACAGGAAAATTTGCCAAAGAAAAATAAAAGTAAATCCAAGAGGCAAGTACAATGCTCTACACGATGAATTTTTTTTCCAGCTACTTTCAAGGCATAATTTCATCGTGCAAAATGAGAAAGAGAGATAATATGTTTCTCTTTGCTCCATAAGTCTGTCACTAAAGAAATTTTCAGCTGGTTTATTCATTTTCAGGCTCTCTGCCCTGATCTTTCTTTCTCCCTTTTATTACCTATGTTGAGGCTGCAGTGCCACTCACTCACTGCCGAGCTGCAAAGTTGACTCACTACAGCTCCTTTTTTATTTCTCACTGATCTCATTGAATTATTGAAAGGGTACTGTCAAGTTGAAAAGAATATATCTTCAAAAATAAAATAAATTTTCTTTCCTGAGTTCCAAATGGCACCTTAAACCATATATTTAAGGACCACAAAAAAAGTAAGAATTTGCAGGGGACTCATTTTCTTAACATTAATAATGTCTTTGGTTTTCTTTTTGCACATTTCAGTCCAGACAACCTAAGCTCACCATCAATTTCTAGACAACTTCACTCTTTGCTTCTCCTATACTTGCAGTAAGGATATTGCCAAGTGGCTTAAGTTTGTCCTCAGCCTTTGGGTACTTATGGGCTTTTTTTGTAAAGTCTGAGTTTGTAAAGACATGAGTAATGCTGTGGCTCAGCTCTCATTTTTATTTTGTTTTATTTTGGTATCTGTTAGCCTTTAGGCTTACAGGGAACAGTTTGGCTGCCTAGCTCAAGTACACCCTAAAGGCTCAAAACCAAGAACCCAACTGAAATTTTTATATAATCTCATTATTTTTAGAGAGATTTTTACGATTCCAGGAAGACTGGATGATTTCTTGTGTTTTAACTCCGAGACTTGGCTTCTCTACAGTTTTAGATTTAGCATCTGAATTTCTTTTATGCTGCAGGTCCTTAAAACCAACACATAAATACAAAATGTCCAGAGCTCAAGACCTGTTTCTTTTTCCTTCCCTTTTCACTTGGGGGCCCCACATGTCCCTGGCTGTTGGGAAACCAGAGCACTGCAGAGGATGCTGATTAAATCCTTCTACTCTTCTATCCCTACTGACCACAACCTTAGTCTAAGTCTGCCCACTACCAGAGCCAGGAACCTTCTAGAAACACTATTATATTAAAGAAAAAGGCAAAATCCACATTGTTTTTACGGCCCAAATTTCTCAGTAATTATGGTATAAAATGAGCAAAATCACAGTGCTGGTACTCAATCCTTAATCAATATTTGAAGAGTGTGCTGAAATTCTGGGTTTCTAGAATAAAGGTGTGAGTTTGTCACAAACATTGAACACGCTGGTGACAACAGTTAGAGATGCTGGGCATTAACAAAAAAGACATTCATAAAAGCTAACATGAATTGGTCAGGAATCTTTATATAAAACTCTTACAAGAAACTGTGCAGTTAAAATACAGAACCTGAGATGAATTGAAATGAAAAAAAAAACCCAACACCCTCCCCACCCTGAGTCCACACTTCTTTCTTTGTTAGAAGTTCTTCTGGAACCTTGTTATAAAATCCAGCAGCGCATCATCTCTCCAACAAAGACTTTTCTCACAAGACTCCAGGAATAAAAAAAAAAATACAGTTCAATCAACCTGCCTCTAGGGCATATTTACACAAAGGTTTTTATTGCCTTTCAACTTGATATATTGTTTTCAATACCTAACGGAAAGGTAAAGGTATTAAAATATACATTGCAGTGCAGTTTATTCCAGAAGAGCTCCACAGTGCATCCTGAGCAATGCCCGTGAAGACATCCAATTACTGCTTGTTCCAAACCTGACCCCAGCTGGGTAAACAGGGCTGAAACTTCAGACACGCAGGACAGGAATTCATTTCTTCATTTTTACTGCAAACCTGATGCAGGACAGAACACTTAAAAATAGTTTAGTTTACTCTGATTTGAGAAACTTTCAGCCACACTCATTAAATCACTCATGTGAGTTGTGGGTATGTGATATGTGTGAAGGTGATTGCAGGCAGAAAAGAAATAAACTGCACTGTTTTCAATAGGTGTGGGTTGAAGGCTGTGTTTTCATGGGCCAGGCTACATGTCACACCTTTTGAGAATTATTCAGATAGAGTAAAAGCCTTTCAAGATCTTGTTTTACCTACTAATAGTAGGGGCTTTAAAGGGATAAAACTATTTTCCTAAGGATTTTAATTCCAAATTTCGATAAAAAACCAAGTGAGAACTGACTGAATGAATCAGTGGGAACCTGAGGCCAGCTTTACCATGTTCCCCTCCACAAGCAGAGACACAGATCCACCAAGGCTGTCCCACAAAACTCAACTCAGGTTCTGCCATGGCAACACACCCTCAGTGGGCATTGGTCGTACTTGGAGGGCACACCCAAAACCAGAGCTCAAGCCCCTCAGGCCTCCTACAAACACAATTTCTCCATGAGATGCTTAAAATCTCAACAGTATGACAAAAAGGGTGAAGATGCACAGTGAGGTTGTTTCTCCCAGGAGGTTCACAGAGCAAACTGCAGATGTGGCTGTTACTGAATTAAGACAATTAATCCCTGGCATGAATGTGATGTGATTGCTGGGTGAGGGAAATGTCTGCTTCTCTGAATCAGGAGGTAGCAGCCTTCCAGAAAGGCCCCAGAAAATGCATCTGTCCTCTCAGGTGCACAGACTAGACTGGCATGGACAGAATCATCTTCCCCTCAAGAATTATAAAGGCTGCACAGTCAAAACATCAATTGAATATGGTTTTTTTTGCCCAGTTGTTATATCTTGTTAATATATATGTTAATATGCACTTGGTCCACTTGATGCCATCACTGATTGCAATTAGATGTTCCTAATCCAGACTTCAGCATAACACAAATTGTATCGTTTGTTAAAAAATACTCTCTCAAGAATGAATGTACATCTCTTCTTGTGCTGTCTCCCTTCATAACCCTCCACGTTCTGTTGCCAGCTCTCATTATGTCTGGCCCTCTCATTTTAATTGCACCCACTGTACAATAAGTACCTTCCAAACAGGTTTTTTTGTAGAGCAGAAAATGTAGTCACTCACAAATGGCAGAGAAAAATATGCAAACATTAAACATTTTTTAAATGGGTAGGCATCCAAAATAAAATGATTCTTTGGAGAATGACTGGCTACCAACTGGATAAATCCTGTCACTGTTCAAGTTAATAAAACAAATTTCTTGACAGCTGTTAGGCAATATTTAGCAAAGTTACAAGGGTGTCACTATAGCTACTGTTATTAAAAGCTTTGATTAGTTATAAGAACAGACTCATAGGTCTAAATCAAAGCTGCTCACTGAAGCTGGGGAGATAATTGATGTTCACAATCAGAAAAAGAGTCTTTAACTCCAAGAAAACTCCACATAAGGAAGAGGACACATACACTGGAAAGTAAGATAATATATGTGACTTTTTAGATGCTTTCTGGTCCATCTTAAGCTGTGACCCCATGTGAGCACAGACCTTTGGTGAATGCTCAGGCTGCAAAGAGATGGCAGGAATGCTGCTCACCCAGGTGACAGCAGCTGGTGTGAGCATGCAGTCCTGCCTCATTGCACTTGGGGCATAAATCACTTCTGCTTTAATGCATTTACTCTGGATGAGGAGCTGTGTTCTCTGGGTGCTGTGGCAGCAGAAATTACACAGTACATAATGAGAGAAAACAATAACAATAAAGAAATACATATGAAATAGGCACCTCCTGAACCACTGGCAGCACAGAGGACACTGTGCAGCATTTAGATGAGGTTGATTCTCGCTGCTGTATTTATGAGTGAACATTATTTCTTCCTTTGCAGACATTTGCATTTCACCCCTTGGAGAATCTCCTTGAAACACAGAAACACAGTCTCATTCCCCACCCTTCCCAGGAACAGCCCCTGCTGTGAATGTGCACAGTGGCTAAAAAATCAAACCAGCTATGGGGCTTGCCCTGGCCCAAGGCTGGTGCTCAAGGGGATTATTCTTGTTCAGCTGTTGATCCATCCTTCCCTGTCCCACATCCTGCACTTTGGAGCAAAGAAAGCAAACCCATAAGCAAAGAAAGAAAACCCATAAGGAACAAGAAGTTACACTGGCTTGTCTTCTCAGAAATGCGATTCCTCCTGTGGAGCTGGCAATCCCTCCAAGACCCATTTCCCAGAGCACAGCCACTGTGACCCTCCTATGGGGAGAGCTGCAAGACAGGACTCCATTTGAGTCTGGAAAAGGGCAACAGAGCTGGGCAAGAGTCTGGAGCATAAGTCCTGTGAGGAGAAGCTGAGGGAGCTGGGTTTGTTTATCCTGCAGAAAAGGAGGCTCAGGGGTGACCTTATCACTCTCTACAAATCCCTGGCAGGAGGGTGTAGCCAGGTGGGGCCAGGCTCTGCTCCTGCTAACCAGCAACAGGATGAGAGGACATGGCCTCAAGCTGTTCCAGGGAAGATTTGGGCTGGATATGAGTAAGAATTTGTTCACAGATATTCCAGATCTTGGAACAGGCTACCCATGGAGGTGGTGGAGTCACCTTCCCTGGAGCTGTTCAAGGAAAGCCTGGACATGGCACTCAGTGCCATGGTCTGGTTGACAAGGTAGCGATCCGACTTGAAGGTCTCAGAGGTCTTTTCCAACCTAATTGATTCTGTCATTCTGTGATCTAAAGCTCACTGGAAGGTACGACCCATGTGCTGGGTTACCGAGCTACACAGCCATACAACAGCTGAGGGATGAATTTGGCTTGAGTTAATTTTATAAGCCATTTTTAGAGTAAATAAGTTTCATTAAATCTCATGCAAAAAGCATTCGACCAAAGGCAAATTGATATCAGTGTACTTGCTTATCCTTAATTACATTATTCTCTCCTTTCTGTAAAGATGCATTGCTCTCAAATACAGAGGGATAAACATGATGATGTAATATTAATTTGTAGTGAGTGATATAATTAGTTACTTCTCAGTAAATGTGAAAAGATTAGGAAAATCACATTGGTTTGTTCAGCTGGCAGGTGGAAACTACTGCTTCCTTTTGCATCTCTGAAAAATTACAGCAGGTAGCACAGCTTCCTAAACCCATTTGCCTTGATTCAAATAGACAGATTAAATAATTAACCAGAATTAGAAATAACATCTAATATGAGCAGAGTAGAGAACTACAGGTGTTCACTGCAGGCTATGTCTGCTCTGATTTTAAGATACCCATGATATCCAAAATCCAAATTCACATGTGAGAGTGCACATAGTGTATCTTGGGGAAATTTCTGGGAGACATATATGATAGATCAAAGAGTCCTCTGTTATTCCTTGCACACCTCTGAAAAATGCTCAGCAAGCCCTCCTGGTCTAATCTTTGTTTAGATGAATAAAGAGCTCTATTAACTTCTAAAGCAAACTTTTGAATTCTTTTTGGAATCATTCTTAGTAGACTCAGATGTGTTTTGTATGCCAGATCCTCCAAACAGGGCACAAGGTACAGATAATATCACCCTTCCTGCTCCTATTCTTACTTTTTCCTGCCGTAACTTCAGCAAGGTCTCAGGAGCAGACCAAGTGCTCAGACAAGGTTTACAAGCCCCTCACAGCACTGATGAGAGGCAGCAACTCTTTCTGCTGTCTCAGACCTCTTTTGGCAGATGTGAAAATCCGTTTTCTCTGCTGTCTTAATCCTTTGTCCCTTTGTAGAGGCCTCCTAGAGAGAAGGCAATGTGTCCTCCTGGAGATGGTAGCTTTGCCCTGTGGACTTTCCCATCCTGAACAAATTCAGTGAACAACTGTGATACGGCGATGACTTCTCTAGGCACACAATGTTAAATGTAAATTGATATCCTACAAAAAGACTGCCAAGGAGACCAGCAGTTTAGAAGAATTCAAAGCCATATGCCAAAGGCAAAGGGAAAACAATGCATTTAAGTACTTGGTCAAGCTGAAATCCAGTCTGTGCACTCTGTCTTCATCTCCAGTACTACACAAACTTACAATTGAAAAAAAAAAAGGTGCTAGGAGCAGCCACATTTGGAATAAAATTGATTCTGTTGTTCTTCCATCCAATGTACAGAATCAGTGCAATCAAACAATCAACTGTAAGTCCAGAAAGAATTTAAAACCATCAGTATAATAAGATGATTTCAGCAGATCGCTCAAATAACAGCTCATCAAATCAGCAGAACAGAGAAATATTTGTGCAGAATATTTACCTTCAAAACCTCTTTTTTTTCTTTTTTCTTTTTTAAATTTTTTTTAAGGATAGTAAGAGCAATACTCCCAGTAAAAAAGACTTCTTGTGTCACATTTCATGGATGTCTAATTTCAGAAGCCTCTCTTCTCAATGTAATTTGAAATGCCCAAAATTGAGGCTGTTCTTTCGCCACAAGAGCAGAAAGGCATTTTTTAAATTCATTATTTATAATGTGTGTGTATGTGTGATATGATATATATGAGTCTATAGCAGCAGGGCTAGTGCTTGCCAAATGCAGTCATATTCACATCTCCTCTACTTGATTACAACGAAAAATTTATTGCATTTTATTTCACAGAGGAGTTGTAACTGCCTGGATTTGTCAAAACTATGTATACTTTAATAACTGAAACTCAATCACCTCCAAATCACAAATGGATAAATGTAAAAGATAAACGTGAACATCATCAAATAGAATCCCTCTTTGCCCATCTGACAATGTGCCCAATGCCAACAGGTGGTGAGGGATGGCAGCATGATTCATATATTGGCACCTCCTCTCTTCCAAACCCGAGAAAAGAGCCCAAGTGATGCTCACCCTATGCAGACACCAGCACTGATGCAGAGGAAAACCAACTTTTTTTCACCACTGCCTCAGTTCTTCCATCTGAAACATGGGACACCCAGCAAAGACTGTCTTGTCTGGAGTCAAGCAGAAATGGAGACTTGTACAGGTTTTGATTGGGACAGAGTTAATTTTATTCAGAGTATTGTGCATGAGGCTGTGTTTTGGATTTGTGTTAGAAACAGCATTGATGACATAGGGATTTCATTATTGCTGGGCAGGGCTTACACAAGGTCAAGGCCTTTTCTGCTCCTCACCCTACCCCACCAAGGAGGATTCTGAGGATGCACAAGGAGTTGGGAGGGGTCACAGCCAGGACAGCTGACCCCAGCTGACCCAAGGGATATCCCAGACCATACAGAGTAATGTTCAGTTCATAAATCTGAGGGAAGAAGGAAGAAAGGGGGGACATTTGGAATGATGGTGCTTGTCTTCCCAAGTCACTGTTCCATGTGATGGAGCCCTGTTCTCTTGGGGATGGCTGAACACCCGACCATGGGAAGCAGTGAATGAATTCCTTGTTTTGTTTTGCTTGTGTGTGCGACTTTTGCTTTACCCATTGCTTTACCTTAACTTGAGAGTTTTCTCACTATTTATCTCCTAATTTTCTCCCCATTCCACTGGGGGAAGATGACCTGCAGGGAGCTGGGTTGTCAGCAGAGTTAAACCATGACAGTCCTTTCTCATGCCCAACATGGGGCTCAAAGAGTTCAAGATAACAACAGATTTGATTGAAACATGCTAGATCGAATTTATAGCTGTTACTGCTGATTAGAAATTAATTGGCAGACTCCTGTGCTTGCCATGGGGCTTGCGTCCCCCACTGGATATTCGAGTCGAGTGCTCGTTAGTGACTGCTTTTTGCTTTCACTGTGTGCTGTCCCACCGTGTGGCTTGTCATCGTTCTCTGCTGTGCCTGGGAACATTCTGATAACAGCAACAGCAATGCAGCTGGGCTGGCAGATGGCCAGGGCAGCACTGATGCTGCTTCTGTGCTGGACAGGCTGGGATCCCAGAGTGAACTCCAGTCAATGTGACCTGTGGGTGAGCACACATGGGAGCAGGACACCCCAAAGTGCTCATAGCCATGGACGTGTCCACACCAGAGCAGGTCCATCTCAGTTGTGCCAGTGCCAGCTGTGGCCCACAGGGAACAGGAGCACCCTAAGGTGACTGTGGCTGTGGGTAAGTGTGCACCACAGCAGGTACACCCCTGGGAGAGGCTGTGGCTCATAGATAAGGTTCCATGTAGAGTAGATACACCCTCAGGGATATTCAGTGTGTGGATAGGGGCAAGCCAGAGCAGGAGCAAAGGTAAGAGTTCATTACAGCGTCAAACCCTGGCTCAAAGGCACCAGGGTTGGAGGTTGTAATGCAAATACCTTTAAATTGCTGTAAGCCATGATTTGAGTTGTTAAAGGGATTACTGTAGTCTTGGAGAAGCCTTACAAGAATCAACCTGACCTGAGCTGGCTTTGGTGCCCAAAAGTTCCACACAATACACCTCCTCTCCTGTCCCAAGTGAACACCATGCCAGATGGAGCCCAAAGTCATGAACCAAATTAACTCAACAGATATTTGATGGACATTTGTGCACATTTTATGGGAATTCTATGGACATTCTACAGGGGTGGCCCATAGACTAGAAAAATGACACTTGTGTTTTATGCCGAAAGATAGGAAGGGGGTTGTGGTTAAAGAGATTGAACTGGATAGGGTGGTACCTGAGCATGATGTAAATGGTATGGAATAAGGAATGGACAATCTGCTGTTCCTCCCCTGGAAAGTGGTGAATTAATTCCTTCTTTGGCTTTGCTCACATGCTCAGCTTTATTTTACCTATGGAACTGTCTTTAGCTCGATCCACAAATTTTCCCACTTTTACTCTTTCAAATTGCCTCCCCCACCGTGTTGCAGGGCATGAGAGAAGGGTTGCGTGGGGATCAGCTGCCAGCAGGATTAAACCACAACAAAACTTACATTACTATTCACTCACTTCAAGTACTCTCTCCTTCTCATCGTTCATCATTTATCCGGTTTTGGACTGAGTGCTTTTGTTAAAGGGTTGACTATAGGATAATTTGGAACAAGCATATTAATCTCACATTATGCCTAATTTCATTAGCTTCAGATGTGTCTTCTATGTATGATTTACATTTTGAAAGATGTCTAAGATTCTTTTCTATCATCTCCTTTAATGAGATTCAATCTCTGAGGCCTTTTCCTCTTTCTCATTCTTCATTCTCTGTGAATTTTCTTTCTCTTGGAGATACTGAATTTCTATGAAACCTCCCTGAGAATCTTTGACAGGGACAGTAAGATGGCACTAAATCAATGAAACACTAATAAAATAACCATAATTTATAGTACTTTCATTCCCTATATTTTTTTTCCTTAAATCTCAAAGTGCTTTGCAAAAGAAAGCAACTATTATTACATTTAACTAATGGAAAAAACAGAGGCAGAGATGGACCAAACATCCCATATTAAATCCCAAATATTGTAGGGACAGTGAGTCCCATTAGGAGAGAAGACAGGTTCCTGCCTGAGGTGATGGGGCTGCTCAATAAAAATAGTAATAGACACCAACTTCACCTTTTTAGCCTCTAACTTTCTCAGCACATTATTTCTCTAAGCCATTCAATAACTGCTAATAGGTGACAGACTCATCAAACCACTGGGATTATGTAACTTCCAAACCTGTCAGAGTAAAGTATTGTTCTTCCCACAACCCCATTACTTTTAGTAACTACTTCCAAACCAGCTGCCTATGTGGGAGCAATAGAGGACTCACTTCAGTCAAACAACTCTTCCAATACACTCCTTCAGAAGTATTAAAGCCAGCAAGGGCTATTGGGTGACCATTTTCTGATTTGTGGGATCCTGGCTGGATTTATCACAGTGTTCAGAGAAATTCACATGTAACATTCAGAACATATCAGGTCTCAAACATTTCCAGCAAAAGGCCAAAAGGAGAAAACATTCACATTATGGCACAGAAATTCCAAACCTCAACGTCACTGAGCACACTGAGATTCCTCCACACCCTGTGTAGATGGCATGAATGACAAAGTGGGATTAATAACTGGGAATGCCACCGGCATCCACAAAGGCAACACGACACCGGAGAAGCACGAGGCAGATGCTGACAGCTCCAAAAGGAACAGCTCTATTTCACAACCTTTATCTCACTGTAATTAATTTTGAAGCAAGCTATCTTCCCCTGTGACACTTCTGCACAACTCCCAGCTCAGACAATGCGACCCTGGGAGCCCACCAAACAAAGAGGTAAAATAAGCTCTCCCAGTTCAAATTCCTCATGGCACGTGGTTTGATTACATAGGAAAGATGCCCTGGTCTGCCTGCCTCAAGTTGTTTTAGCTGTTCAACAATTTTTCTTTGTGGGTAGATGCTGCCAAATCAACAAAAATCCAAATGTGATCATTTTACTCAAAATTTGTAAACAAACTAATAGCAAAACAAACCGTACTCACAGAGCTACCTCCAACCCTGCCATAACACCAATTTCCACGTAGGTTTCTGCATCAGTCTGCTTCTGAAATTAGTTTGAGATAGCTTGTATGGTGTTGAAAAATT
Organism: Rhabdornis inornatus; assembly: GCA_013397075.1. Classification (NCBI taxonomy): domain Eukaryota; kingdom Metazoa; phylum Chordata; class Aves; order Passeriformes; family Rhabdornithidae; genus Rhabdornis; species Rhabdornis inornatus. The sequence continues at coordinate 878,874 of VWZS01006640.1, forward strand.
TGGAAGAAAATCCAAAGTCCCACTGCAAGCCTTAGACCATGTTCACCATTAACTAACCCTATTTTTGCCAATTTCCAATAACTTTCTGTTGAACTGAGTGAGTATGTCAGACTTTCCAGGGCCATGACTCCCATGAATCACCTGTTGACCATGAAAATGAACATTCACCTATTATTTATGTACGCAAAATTACATTTCCTGCCTGTCTCCATGAGGCATGGTATGACCCCTAGCAGCAATCAATCTTTTTCAGGAATTCCGAAATGTCTTAAGGGCAATAAAGATCATATTTTATTTATATTTTTTTCTCTTTCTTTAGATTATGCAAGAACAACTATTTCAAAGCATGCAATACTGAAAGTGGAGGAAAGATAAAAACAGGAAGGGAGATAACAGCACAACTCAGAACCCTCACATGCCACATGAGATACGCACAAAGCGTTGTGCCACCACAGCCCATCCTCCAAAGCAAGACCCCAGTAAAGACCTGGGGGCCCTAAACTGGATCCATCCCATGCTACCAACCTCCTCAGAAAATTCAGGTGGTCAGTCTAATCCTGGTCTTCCTTTCACACTCATGGACAAGCAGTAGCACAGATCAGAAGAATCAACCAATGAATATTAATGGGTGAACAAAACACAAACATTTCTCTGTTAACAATGACAAAAACATGATGAAAACATTAAGAATATCTGCAGAAGCTGAGACAAAAGTGTCTCCTTTTCTTTCCTTTCTAACAAGTAGCTTGTCTGGGACTAAATAAGTTTACAGGCAGAAAAGCACCAATCTAGATACTGAAAAAAAGTTAAGATCAGTTTCAAGAGCAGCATCTGCAGATACAGAGCCTGTGTGTGAGCTTTTCTTGGCCATGGAGAAGCAAGAAAATCCAATGTCAGCCTGGCAGCTGATGACCCTTTTTGTTTTCTACATTCCTACAGAATGCAGAAGTGTAAGAATGAACATTCAGCTTCCTCAGCTCGTTATCTTAAACAGGCTGTGCTGTGTCAGAATTAGCAGAGCACTCAGGGCTACACACAGCCAAGTCCCCAGAAATACCAGGCAAATCAAATTCAAGGTACATAAAGGGCAATGCCTTATTCTCTGCAGATTAATGAGTACTGAGGGGAAAAACAGGATACTTTGCACTCTCTTTCTCCCATTCCCTTTGAAGAGCCATGGACCAGAGAAGAGAATTCATGTTTACATCCAGTAAATAAATGAGAAGCCAATGTGCTCTTTGGCAATCTGAAGTATGAAACAGCTTTCCTGTATAACTTTCAGGCCTTATCAGTTTGACAGAACTCTTTGATACACTTGGGACATGTGTTCCAACTGAAGTGTGCCATGGGACACACTGATAATTCACTCTGTCCCAATGTGTAAAACATTCTCCCTACCTCTGACACTCCACCAAAGGCATCCCCTCAATGACAGATATTTGTCCAGTTGCCCTGGTTTAAAAAAAGCCCCATCTTTCAACACATCTCTTTGGTAAACACACTGGGAAAACTAAATTATCGACATCAACACCGTTCACTTAGGAAAAAAAAGCCCACTAATAATAACCATGTAAACTTCTATTTGATAACAATATTTTCAGAAAAAGTCATGGTAAGAGATTGGCCAGGAGATTTAAGATCACAGCCTAGCTCTGATTCACTCTTGTTTTGCTGAGTGATTCTGGACCTTCAGGGTGTTTCCCTATCTGAAGATTATAAATAAATAAAGGTACTTTCATGGATCCCTTGGAGATCATCGTATAAAAAGAACTGGATAAGAGCTGTGCTATTAGGTTTTTTGCATTGGACTTTCCTGTTTTGCTTGATCTGAAATCTCTTTCATTCAGAAGTCATTATGTGGTGTGACCTGGAGGAGGGCACTGAGACTGCAGGATATTGCCCAAAGGCACAATATCAGACATCAGCCTGTTAAAAAAAAAAAAAAAANTGCTGGAAATGATCACAGTATTACCAGGAAAGTTATATTCACTGTGTACTGTTTTCCCCCTTTTTAAAAAATTAATGAGACTACATGGCTATCTCTTCTTACTGGGAATTGGTGTATGCTGAGCACTTAGGAAAAACTGGCCTGAAGTTTTAAATCACCATGTTTGGAAGGGAAGGATGGTCTTGTGGTTAGAAGACTGAATTCAAGCGACCTGGCTCCAAATCCCATTGGGTTACAGGTGTACCCTTGGTCTGGCGCTCAGAGTTCTTTAGGACACAGATTCTCCTTTCACATTTATTTGCAGTAAAGGGCTTCAATTTCATATGGGTCTCCATGCACAACTTTAATTTGAGTTAAATTTGCAGACAGTACACACAAGTCTACGTGAGCCCTAGCATTCTTGAAGAAAATTTCAATCTCCTTTGTTTCCATCATGTACATCAAAATGCCAAGCACAAATTTCTTTATTTCCGACATCCTTGGAAAGATGAAGAGTATTAGTAAGATATTGAATAATATGATTCATATTCCTGTTATTAAAAATAATTAAATATAGGTTCTCCAAGAAGGGAAATGAGTGTAACTATGAAATTAATCAGTGAAGCTTTTGAAGTAAATGGATGGGTTATTACAGAACAGCACTGAAGCAGGCTTAAGAATTTTTTCTACAAACCTTTATATGAAAAAAATGGATAGTTATTGATAAAATTGCATCTTCTCTACATTTTTACAATACATAAAGAAAAAAAAAGCTAGACTTCTGATAAACATTTCTGAGAAAAATTCATATTTGTTTTCAATTAAAACCACCTAAAAAAATTAGGCCTATAAAAGACTCATTGTTCTTACTACTGTGCAGGGAAAAGAGTTTTCCCTCCTAAAGGGCTTATGCAATGGTGACAAAATTATCCCTCACATAAGCCCAATAAAATCAATAGATTCACAGATAAATTTGTCTTCAGCTTCCTAGAAAGGTCCTGCTTGCCAAAGAAGGCTGGTTTCCCTAAATGTTTTTGAGCAGCTTCTGCCCTGGGACTGTGCTGGTTTTGCTCAACACAGTGACAGATGCCCATTTCTCTGACTGACACTCCTGCCCCTCGTGTGGTCCAGCACGTTCCCAGCAGCCTCCCCACATCATTTTCCACCCAGGATGCTACACCCAGGCTGATGAGAAACCAAACTTTGCAGAAACACATCACTGCTAAACTGTCTCCCTTGTACAATGCCAAGAAAGTAGATTTCCCATTGGGAACTGTTCTGGGATGTGGGCATGGGCTCCTCTCCTTGACCCCACAGTGGTGGGGTGGCTGCTGTAAGAGCAGCTCATCCAGTCCCATCAGTGCTCCCAGAGCACAGGATGAGTGCCCACTTTATGGGACATGTCTGTGCAGGTTTGATATGGTTCTTACATATCAGCCTCCTGCTCTTGGCAGAAAATGCACTTTGGTGACACCCACCCCTGCAGAAGTGTCAGTTCATAGGGGAGCTAAAGCTCCAAGCAGAGAAATGCCAGAGCTCTGGGCTCACAAGCATAGAGCTGCTCCTTATTATCACACAGCCAAGCTGCAGCAATTCCAGACATCCTCAGGCTTCCTACATCCATGCAAAGGAGATTTGCTATTAAAAGCCTTTGAGACCACTGCCAGCCATTTTTCTTTGTGTTACAACAGACCAGGGCTCTGTTTCCTTCTTAGAAGCCACATCTCAGGGCTCATGGTCCCCTCAATTCAGGGCTCTCACATCTGCCTGCCATGGCAAAATGCTGGCTGTGGTTTTAGTGGTGTTTTTATTCCCATTGGACTTCCTCTTTAAAGGCATCACTTTGCAACATCTCAGTCCTGAAGCCAAAATTACATTAACCCTCAGACAGTGTCCCACGCTTGGGCTGGTTCCTTCAATCCTACTCCTGAGGAAGGAAGTTCAGCCAGAGCCAAAAGCACTGTCCCAGAAGAAACCCTCACATGCCACCAAGCCCTGCAGTGAAAACATGCAGGGACAAATCCAGAGCTGCATCCAGCAAGGGATGGGGTGGTCAAAAGGGAGGTTCTCCACACAAGACAGCTGTTCAGACTGTAAGCAGATGTTCAGCTAAGCCTAGGGTGACCTGAGTCTTGCCTTGAGGTGATTGCTGCACAAAGAGACACACCTGCAGCCCTGCAGCTGGGTAGCTACAAGCTGTGTGAGGAGCTGCAGGCAGGCTCAGTGACCAGCCCTGTGTCTTACCTACAGCACTATGGGGGCAATCCAGTCACTGTAAAGACATTTCAGGAGCATCTGAACCAGCTCTGATCCCACCACTGTGGATCCAGGCTAGCCTGGAAGCTTGCAATGGCTCTGATGATGAGTATCTGGTAATCAGGTACTGTAAATCCATCCCTGCTCCTTCCAGAAAGCACAAACCTGTCCCCAAAGATACTGGAAGCAATCAGGCTCAAAATATGTCAGTAGGTGAACCAAGGAAAACTCCACTGCATTTCATTAGACAAATGCACACTTAATAGGGAAGTTTATGTCTGAAGTCAAACATTTTTTCAGTTCCCAACTGCTGGGGGCTGATCCAACTCTTCAAAGGGTATCTGGAAAAATGGGAGTTTCAAAGAGCAGCCCAAATCAGGAATCAGAGCATAGTAGAGCTCTCCTAGGTCCTGGTCCCAGCAGCCTCAGCCAGGGAACAGCCTCGCTCCCAGAGCCCAGGCACCCTCCACTGCAAGACAAGTAGAATAAAACATACATGGCAAGAAAGGGAAATAAACTGCTGTGACAGTACATTCCAACAGCTACCATTGTCTTATGTTTTCCAGTATCAGTTTCTATAAATACAGTCTGTATACATATAAGTATTTATAGACTTGTATAATACATGCTGTATTTCAGAATACTCATTATCAGCAAAGCACTTATATAAAATACATATATGGAAGAAAAAATAAAGTCATTTCAAAAGAATACAGAACCACCTAGATGTATAAAGCCCATGACTTCAGCCCTTGTGGATGGCCCCATGTGGGACAGGCAGATGGCAAGAGATCTTCACCAGAGGAACCTGGTCCCCTGTGTAGTACAGAAACCTGCAGCAATCACTCCCCTCTCTGTCCTGGTACCTCGAGTGCTTTGTTGTATGGGGCTGTTTGGCTACTCCAGACTAATTTCCTACACAGTCTGTTCCAAAGCTCACTTCTCACAGAATATGTGTGGATTGCAAGTGGATCCTTGAACAATCCGAGCCCCAGAAGCACCTCGCCTTTACTCTCTCTGACCCTGAAGAAGGGAAAGCTGGCACTGCTGGCACTCTATACCCAGACAAGATCTGGCACTGCAATAAACCTCTGCAGCCACAGAGCTTTCTCTGGGTGACAAAACCTGAATGTCACTACATGAGCAATTCAGTCTCAAGGATAACACCCATAGGCTCCCACATCATTCCTGAGTTATAATGTCTTGCTGGGAGAGACAGAAGGAACAGAGAGATGTGAGTGGACAGTTTAAATTGCTTATACTCAGGAGTAGAGTCTGCTCTCTGCAGCAGCTGCAAATGAGGGTTTGAGGGTGCCTGTGAAATAGCAGGAGTGGTGTTCAGCCTCTCTTAAGGATCAAGAGAGATCTATTTTTTCTACACCATCCTGCTGGGCTGCTGGCTCAGGACAGAAAGCAAGCAAGCAGAAATTCTCAATTACTCAGCTGAATGTGGGAGAAGCTTGAAATCCTAAGCCTCAAAAGCTTAAAAGTCAAGCAGTGAACAGAGAGAACCCAAACAGTATTTATTTGCCCAAACTTTTGATTTTAATTTTTCTGATGAGTTCTCTGTGAACTAGAATTCATTATTTCTTTTCCTTTTTTTTTTACTTCCTATACAGAAAATCCTTAGAGAAAAAAGGGAGAGCTCCAAAGTTTGCACTCATTGACACTTTGCAGTGAAGCTGCACACACAGAATATGTGTGAGAAGAGACATTTGGAGGTGATTCTTACTCAGCATTCAAATATCTTTTTAAAAGAACACAGAAAGACTCTCTCCTGGGACACTTTATCTGGAAAAGATTCAATTTTTCTGGCATCAGCATGAAAAAAATGCAAACTCTCAAAGCAGTCCATGCTGCAGCTCTCTGTAGCACTGGCATGCACAATTCTACAATTCTGAAATTCTGCATTTAAAAATCACCGTTCACCCCAAAACACTCCCTGAAGTATAGCACTTACAACTTAAAGTGGAACACAAACAGAACAGAGATGACTAAGTGGCAAAGATCCCAGAAACTTGGTCTAACCTCTTTTACCACCTGAAGTGTCATCTTAATCTACATTTCATGGAAAAAATAACACCTCTGTTCAGCCATTGGCATGCCTAGAGGAGCCAAAACCAAACCAAGTCCCCTGACCTGTCACTATAAACATGTGAGATTCACTTAGGAGGTTGCCTTGGCTAAGTCTGATGAGGGGATGCAGGCAGCTGGAAATAGATTAAGCACAGGTTCAGATGGAAGAGGCTGCCCAGTGCCCACAAAGGCAGTGCTACAGGGTAGCAGAACTCTTCATCCCTCTTCCCAAAACTCCATTTGGACATGGAGCCCACCTAGCAACTTGGGAAAAGGAATTGATGCTGGTCACAGTCCCTGATCTGCAGATCACCTTTTTTTGTTTGGTTTTTGAACCCCATGAGTCTCTCATGCAAAATTCATAACCACATTTGGTCTCGCTGCATTATACTTGGCTCATTATTTATGGGTGGACTTTGTCTTTCTTCACATCAATAACTACTCACATCACGAGTAGCTGTTGGTTAAATCAATGCCACTCACATCAGCAGCTCCCTTGAAGGTGGATTCAGATGACAGTCAGCCAAGCAGGGCTGGGAGCCTGGCTCTGCTCAGGTGCTTCATGAAATACCACAAGCACTACAGAAAGAAATTGATAATTACAAACTGTGGCAGCTCCTGGGACACGGGGTGCTGGAAAGGAGGCTGGAACACCCACGTTTTCATTTACTTTTTCTATTCAATTACTTTGTGACTTAGTATTTGTTTTTCCATGTCCTGTCTATTTAGATCACAAACTCTGCAGGGTGGGGACTGTCTCTTACTATGAAGCTGAAGAAAGAAATAAAGGTAAATAAAGTAGGATTCCAGGATGAAAAATAAGAACAAACCAGATGACACCCTGAGCAAGGCTCTGCTCAGCTGATGATAACTGACAGCATCACAAGATGAGTTGGCAAGTTAAGAACCTGGTTTTTACTCTTTAAAGTCCCACATTTCCATGTCAACAGTATTTTCTAAACAACTGACACTACTGATTCCCCACAGAAACATAACAACTGCAAGATGAAAATAATCTGCCCATGCATATGCTATGGATCTTTTATTCTTCTTTCCCTCCTCCTTCTCTGTTCAAATATTTGCTCATCAGACTTCAGCACCAAAAGCTGGAAGCATGCCATTCTGCCCTTCTAACATTTTATAGAATTCTGCATTTATTTGCAATTATATTCTCCCGATAAAAAATATGCTGCTTCAAAAAATCTTCCTCTAGAGAAATTTTATGTATTCTGGCCAGTTGTTTACTGCAGAATTTTTGTAATAAATTATTCTCACTTGCAGCCTGACCTTTGCAATTTTCATAATACAACAAAAAAAGAGTATACTCCTTCTGCAGATGTATATTCACATCTTCTCTTTCTTCTGTATTTTGTAGCAGATGTCAGTGAGGACAGCTGCTGTACAAGCTCCTCAATACACTGATCTGGCATCTTTAATGATGACACCTGAGCCTCAGATCCCAGGGAAATCTTTTATATTTCTTTACAGAAAACACACTTTTTAATGGACTGAACACCAACATGATATCTGCAGTGCACGCTTCAGTCTAAAGAGGTCTCCTGATCTACCATTTGTTCTCTACTAAAGATTCAGGCTCACTAAAAAGTGCAAATCACAGAATATTAAAGATGCTTTTTATAGCCTATCAGTCACTGAGGCTCCATGTGCCACTCCATGCACCATCCAAACTGGGAAATACAAAGCAATCTTATAATTTCCAGATAGAAATTGGAACATAAGGGTAGAGGAGGGAAGGACAGAGAGCTGGGAGTTATAGCAGTAAAGATACTTGCATTTCACATTTTGCAAAGTGGTGACTGCAACATTTCCATATTGTCTCTAATTTCCTTACTTCCAAGTTTCCCTCATTTCTGTCTCAAATTTAAATAATAACCAACTTAACTTTTGAAAGTATACATTTCTAGCACTACTTATTTTTTCCACTTTCAGCATCCAATTCTTCTTCTGGGACCTTCCTACATAGGAGCTGTGTCTGCCTATAGGAAAATGCACTTCTAATTTACTCTCTTTGTCCCTAAATGCTTGCCTTGGCATTAAGAAAATCCAGATCCAAGGTATGAAAACCAAACAACATAAAATACATTGCTCAGCTATATGGACACTGCAATGAATGTGTTTCCAGCCCAAGAAGAGACAAAAGGGTTAATCATGGCTCAAAACATACTACTGACATAAAAGTTCTCATCTGGGCTCTCCTAGAGCACTTTCCTATGGATCTGAAAGCATTTTGTAACAAAAAGATGAGTTCTAGGTTCTCAGAAAATTTTAATCACTCAATTGGGGACATTTAAGATAAATTCTGGGAAGAGAATTCAGGGTTTACTAATGCTTCCTTAGGTCACACTGCCTTCCAGAAAGCACAGTGACCCCTCAAAAGCAAATTAATAAACTTCATCATTACTCTGTTCCATGTTCGTTATTTCTGGTAAAGGAAAGGACATTTTTCAGGGAAATCTTGGGGTTAATTTGCTACATGCATCTTCTATGTCATGGTTTTTTTGGCAAACGATCAGTGAGCTCATTAATTTCTATATCTAACTTAGTTTCCACTTCAAAGTACTATAAAACAGAAACAACCAGACACTCATGCCAAAAAGTAAACATTAAAGAGAATGAGACTATAAATGGTCCCTTTTAAAATTGATTCAGATGCAACATAAAGCAAAAGGCCATCTTAAAACTAAATGCTCTTAAAATAAACAATTAAGATCTCCTTACCCCCTGCTTCAAGTAAGTATTTAAGCTAATGAGAGCTAGGAAATCAATGAGTGGATATTGAATTGCTATCCAGCCAGGCTTCAGACAGATTCTGGTAAACAAACACAAATCTAAAAATAAAAGTGATGGGGAAATCTTTTTTTTTTCAGGAAATTGCACATTTATAAGAAGAGAGGGAGGAGTGGGTAGGAAGAGATTCTGTAAAAGGCAAGTGGTGAGGAAGAGATCATACTTCAGATTTTTCCATCTCTTGGAAAAGATGCTTAGATCAGTATCCAGTTTGATAACTGAGACACATCGCTGTCCATACTGAATCCATGGGCTAACATGCCTTTGGCTCACATCTGCACACTCATCTACAGGTGGTATTTAGGACTCCAGAGAGGGAAACACAATTCTCAAGAAGAGCCAATGTGGATGCAACTTCCTACAAGAGAAAATTTCTAAATATCACTAATGCTTCTTGCTCTGAGACCTGCTTCAAATTTCCTTTTGCTTTATTTTGTATAACTGAGAGTTCCACTGAGAGGCTTTGTTGTTTTAGAGAGAAGCCCACATGTGTGGTATTACAGGAGAAAATCTAGATTTTGTAGCAACACCTACTCTCATTACTCTCAGTGCTGCAAAATTTTTCACTAAGCTGAGAGTTTGGACACCTCACAGTCGTGCCACACATTCATAATTTCACTTGTACCAAAATAAAGTGCTGTTCTCCTGAGTTTGTGGCCATATCTCTCCAACAGAGGAAAATAGTTACGGCAGGAGTTTCCATATATTGTCATATGCAATGCTCATGTGTGCACTTTTGGTACTTTCAGACACTGGACAGATGACCCCACTGGAAAGCTGCAGTCACCTTCTTCCCCTCCAAGCTGCAGGGTATGCAGGAGGTTTCTGCTCCCAGCCCTGCTTCTCTGCCCAGCTTTGTTCAGACCTCAGTGGCAGCTCAATGACATCAAAAAGAGCCCAGCCAAAACATGGAGTTTTAATTTAGTCTGGAAAGAGATCTGATAAACCACAGCAATGATTCCCATGCTTTTTATTCACATCCTGGGAAAATCTTACATGCAATGGTCCATCTCCAGTAATGACTTTTTGCAGTAGGCCTAGGACATGAACTGGATGATGTGCTCAATGTGGAGCCAGTGCAGAGGGCAGGAGCAGAGGCAAAATATTCACAGGTTCACATTGCTAAGTAGCCAGTATTGCTAGCGGACACATTAGGTCCCTTTTCAGTGAAAAACAAGAAAAGAAGTGTCCTGAATCTGCTAAATTACTTTTCATTGTGAATTTTGACTGATGCTCCAAACTGCAAACATAATTTACAGCAGAATACCAGGTTTTACTACCTGTGACACTACTGAGTGCACATCACTTAGTTCACCACAGACACAACCATGGATGTACATGGTTCATCTTGGCACTGCTGCCAGGGAACAGGAAAGAACCACCTGACCGTTTTTTTTCAGCAATCAAAGTGGAGCTGCACTTAAAGCCCTTCAAAGGGCACCAGCTGGGCTAGCACAGCCTCATCTGTGCCCTTCATCTTCTCCTCTGAACAGAAGAAACTTCTTGTCTATGTTTTATTTGATGGCAGAGATCAACTTCTGTCTGCAAACCCACTGACTGCTGCCAGACATTGAGCAGTCTTTAACAAACTACTGTTCTGCAGGCAATTTCAGAGAATCAGATAGAGAACAAAGAGGATGCCAAACCAACCATAAACATTCAAATGGAGAAAACATTTCAATGAATAATATTAGAATGGCTCTAAATTCAGAATTGGTGTCTCCTCACTCTATAAAAAGTCTCTTACTGTGTGCTTTTTTCTGAGATGTGAGGCAGGCAGTGTTACCCTTTCCATGATGAGATTAACAAAATAGTTTTCAGAAAACATCTGTTTCAAAATTGAGCATTTCTACATAGAATACTTTCTCAAAAATCAAAAAAGAGTACTCTTATTCTTTTAAGACAATTGTATTGTGTTGCAGACAAGTTACATAGACCTTGAAACAGTAGTGGTGGATTTTATTTTTTTTCCAAATAAAAAGGGTGATCTTGTGTAAGCAGACATTTATTTTGCTAATGTGTGAGAAGAACAGATGATTACACAATGCCTAAATGCAGAGTAACCTATTTTTGAAAAAGGAATCAGGTGGTTTTACAAGGAGATAGAATTGACTAATTTAGAAGTTCCTCAACAGTCCACTTAGTGCTCTCACAGACAGATCCTGGAAATGCAATAAGCTGATGCTGCTATTTCAAAGTTTTACTTCCAGCTTTGCTTTTTCATAGAACTATATGTATTTAATTGTACAAGCCCAGATACAATCCTTATTGCACTGTTTCCCAAAAAGGTATCAGAGAAATTGTGAGAGAACCAGGATATACCACCAAGGAACACAAAACTAACTTAAACCTTGGCTGACAGTCCAAAGGAGGTCCAATCCTCCAGCCATACCTACAACTGGACAATTTACCTGGCACAGTGGTCACATGGGCATTGTCAGAAATTCTGACCTACTATAGAGGGAGCTTCAGCCTCCCAAAGAGCAAGTAAGAAACTGGCCAGGCACAATATTCCTTAAAAAAAAGTGTCAAGGAAATGAAATAGAAGAGATTATAGAAACAGATAACAGGATGGATTATTTTCAGGGCAGGAGCCCAGTTTGGTTGCCTGATTTTTGTTTTGGCAGCTGCACGTCCCAGGGATGCCTATTTAGGGACAGATTTTACTTAAAGCTTCCGCAATGTTGTGTATAGAAGAAACAGGAACAAAAACATGTCTCATGGACATGCACACTTTTAGAAACCCAGAGGAAGTGAGCCACTTGGGCAGGTCCAGGCTCACGTTGTTTGGCTTTGAGTTGCTAGTTATGAACACGAGTGGCTTTTCAGACTGAGTGGAAGTGGATCTGGGAAGAAAACAGCTTCTCCAAGCACAGCTCACCAGGATGAGGGATGCAGAGTTTCCACTCCCAGCAACTGTTCTGGAGATCAAAGCAGCAGCGAGTCAGAGGGAGCCCAAGCATTGTTTGCTTCATAGACTCTTACGTACAATTATGTAACGTCATTAAGAGGTGTAATTATGGAGCCCAACCACACATTTTTGTTATTGAAGCCAAAGTATGCTTAATGGTGTAATTACTTTTAAAAAAGAGCTCCCACGACTAATTACATCCACAGGGAGACAAGCAGCAAAAAGCTTCATAGTGTAATATTAGGAATGAATTATGTGTCTGGTAGTGTTGCTCCTCATTCCAAGCACAGCAGTGTAAATACTACTGGCAGACCCCCTCAGCTCCCTGTGCCTTCCACAGCACCAAGATTATCATGAACAACAAGGCCATGAACAGCAAAATCCTCTGAATAACAGCCAAGGCCAAGTGACCTTCATGCTGCACAGGAATGATCCCATTTCACCCTGAGTGAGTAGGGATATGGCACTGTTGGGATGCGCAGGCTGTGATCAACCATCACAATGCCACACAAAAAAGTTTTTGGTGACTGATGGGGTCTTCAGCCATGCCCCTTGTGCCTCCTACCTGTTCAACCTTCCTGTTTGCCAGATAGCTGTCGGAGGTTGATTGAAGTCATAGGGTGAATCCAAGGGGAAGACCTTGGCAAATTCTTGCCCAGGGCCAAGCACCACCTGCAGTGTCAGTGTCTTACTGGCCACCAACCCCTCCTGGCAACAGTCACAGAATGCTCTTGGCTGGTCAAGGAGAGCCACATCACAGACCACAGACCTGAATCCAGCCCCTGCCAAGCACCCACACTATGCTCCCATCACTTCAAAACCAACAACAGGAGGAACTGGCTCCAATCCACCTCTCTCTGTCAATCTTTCCCATCCCACGTCACTCATGAACTCAGGGCAGATGGGGATTTGGCCTTACCCCACCCAGGAACCATCCCCTCCAGCCCTGTCAGTGATACACTGGAAAATACAAATCTACCCAAAACATTGTTCTGAAGCCAAGGAAGTATTACAGTATTCCTCAGATCCATTTGTCTTACTGCCTGAGACGGAGTTTATTACTAGGGTGCTGTGACACTGTGAAATTTATGGACAACAGACTCACTCCATCCATCCCAAAGACAGGGAACAATTAACACCTCCCTATTCCTGACCCTACTCCCTTCTGCTTTTGTCTTGTTCTATTCCACTTTCTTTCTTTATCCTCCTATTATAGAAATAGCAGAATACAACCAGCATTTATCTTTTCTTTCCAGACTGCCTTTAAGAGAGCAGAAAGCCTCCCCAGGTTGGACACTTGCAGTCCCCAGCTCCAGCCCCAGGCTCCAATGTTCAACTCCACAAGCAGAGATCTGCTGCAGCCATTAAAATGGAATCTGCTGGGTTATGCCTGGAAATGCATTTCACTTTGCTGGCATGATTCCAGCAAAGTTTATAAAATTGGAAATGCAGAAAGCCTGAGTGGTTTCCTAATAGAGCTTTGCCACATCTCACCCAAATTACTTCTGCAAGTTCCATTTAACATCTACAGCCTCTGCTCCCTTCAGAGCTTCTCAGCTCAAATAACCCTCTGCCCTTTAGTTTTGGGAAGAATATCAGAATTCCCATGATCACACAAAAAACTCTCTTTTATTCTGGGAAACCCAGGACAATTTCAGCTGAGCTGTCTGAGGAGCAAGTGGGTCCATGTAAATTGAGGAAAGCATCTTGAAAAAATGAAGGTTATGTGAAAACCCAGAGCCTCTCAATTGATGACTTCAGATCAGTTTTGCTGGGTATCAATTCTCCTAGTAAGCAACGTGATTTTTTTTTTTTTTTTTGCCTCAGTAGGAGCAATGGATGATGCTCTTCAGGACTACAGTGAATTACATGGGAAATGTGGAAAAAAACCCCCATGGGATAGAAAGAAATCAGTCCAAAGGCAGGGCAGTGTTCCTTGCTGTGCTGGAGCTTCATAATGTTGATGCCAGGCAGCTGCCACAAGTGCAGGACAGCTCACATGGGAGGACTTGAAACACAGACTTGAGGGGAACAGAGTAAGATTGAGTTTGGGACCCAAAAGGGAAAAGCGAAAAATACAGGTGCAGTGGAAAAATGAAGAAAAATTTCAAAAACTTTTTCCCCACAATCCTCCCTGCTGATGTTGATCATAAATAATGGCACAAGCTCAGTCTAGTGGTACATCTCTTTCTGATCCCAAATAAATTCCTTTTAGGTTGAACTGATGGGTGCCCAAAGTACTCTGAAATTTTTATACAAAGCAAGTTTCAAAACTCCAGGAAGAAAACATCATGATAAATACTTTTACTTTCTGAAAACATCGGCTGCAAAGTTCCTCACAGCAGCTATGGAGCAGCAAAGGGAGATAATAAAAGCAGACATAAAGCTGGTAGACAAGAAAATACATGCCAAATATTTTGGAGCAGTTGGCTGAGGACAAGTAGATGGTTAAGCAATCAAATGAGCTGACTGCATTTTCAAAATGTGAGAATTCAGCTTGTGGATATTGATTTCCAGGCAAGCCTGGTTCACTTCATTCCCTAGGGCTTAGCTGCTTTTGAAGGTCTTTAAGAGCCAGCCCAGAAAACATCTGCTTACTTCAGTGCTGTTTTAACCGTGGGTTATTTCTTCACTCTGAGAGCAAATCAGCAATACACTGACTCCAAAGAGATGCTCCAGCCTTCATTGAAAGCCTTTCCTGTTTTGCCTGCAATATTGCTTTCCTGGGCTCATTTTAAGAACCACAGAGCAGGACACAGAAATTACATCCATCCATCCATCCATCCATCCATCCATCCATCCATCCATCCATCCATCCATCCGTCCATCCATCCAGGAGAAACTTCCACTTTTGGTATAGAAAGCTCTGAACCTATTGAAAAAATAAGATTGATTTAGATCATGTCTCCCCTCCACACCAAGCTCTGAGGTCTCTCTTTGCACTGAGGTACATTCAAAAGAGACCTGGGAGCAGCTGAAACAGGCAGGAGAGTTGGGCAAGCAGCTGGAAGATCCTGGCAGGCTCAGAGATGGGTCTGGAATGCCCATGTGGCTCTGCTGATGGGGTGTCCATAAAACTGTGACACTGAGCAGATGGCTGGTATGCAGGATGGCAGCTGGAGGCCAGCTCTAGGGCTGGGGCTCAAGGAGCAGTGCTCAAAATAAGCCAGAAAATGCAACATCCTTCAGCTACCTGAAGTTATCAAGGAAGCAAAAAAACACCAGAACTGGGCTTGATAAATAGATGGTAAAATCCCATCACCTGTGCCCTCACTGGAATCAATGCCTGCTTCAGATGACAGCAGGACTCCTCCTCTTCCCAGCCCATCCAGCCCTCACCCCAAGGTCCTGCCCCATAGCAGGCATGGTGCCATGCTGTGAGTTGCTCATTCCTCACCCCATCTGTGATTTCCATCTGCCTCTGAGGCACCCACATCTACCCTAATTCAGACAGTACTGGTCATACCATGAGCCCAGACCATCAACACAGGGTGGGGGAACCAACCAGAGAAAAAAATGCTATTCACCTCCTGGGTTTTGAATCTTCAGTGGGATTTGTTACTAGTCACAGAGTAATTTTGGTAACCCTAGTCTACCCCACCATGTAAAACACATCCAACTAGATCCTGTGCTCAGGACCATGTCCAGCCAAATTTTGAAGACTGCCAAAGGTGGAGATGCCCCAGATGCTCTGGACAGCCTCCAGCATCTGATGACATCCATGTTAAAAAAGCTTTTCCTAGATCTAACTGGAATTTCCCATCTTACAACTTGTGCCTGTTGCACCTAGTCCTATGACCACAAACCTCTGAGGAGAGTTGAGCTCCTTGTTCTTTACATCTTCCCATTAGGTGCTTGTAGATAGAAAAAAGGCCTCCTTGAGTCTTTCTCAGCTTCTGCTGGAGCACCTCTGTGCTTCAGCCCCACAGCACCTTAGCAGTCTCTGAGTGAACCAATGTTTTAGGGGCACATTCATACCCATGGGGCCCAAAAATGATGTTTTCCCTCTGGCAGTACTAAGGCCCAGGTGTACACCCAGGATGAAGGACGTACTGCCAGGGGAGGTGCAGCTGAGCTGCAGTAAACAACCAGCTGTGTGCTCACTTCTCCCCTCACAGGGGGAAGTGAAACCAGACAAATAAATCCTGAAGCCAACTAACAGCAAACAATGCAGAGTCACTAAGCTATGGTAGCACAGCCACTTGTGGTCACAAGCCAGAAACTGAAACATTTTTTTTGTCCTAAACCAAACACAGCACTAGATGTCTTCAACAAGGACCAATCTGGGCAAATCTTTCCCCAAAAACCTTTTTTTCTTTTCTGCAACCTTTGATCTTTTAGCTATTGAAGTAAATTATTTTTCTGTCCCTCCCCTGGGTCTATGTTTGGGTGGTGAATATTGAATTTCACACCAAGAGAAGGGGACTATGTGCTAGGTAACTATAAAGATACAATCGGATAAAAGATTTCCTCTGCTCAAAAAGGAAGGCTTTGGAGGGAGTAACCTGTGGCTAGAGACTTAACTTCACTCACTAAAATTCAGAGCAGGTGAAGCATCTCTTTAAAGCTGGTTCAGGCTTTCAGTGAAAGTTCACATGGCACATTGGGGATGTCAGGACTTGCTGTGTTGGGTAGACACAAAAAAAGTTGATGATGGTGCTCTCCAGAAACTAATGCATCTTCATTTGCAGCACAAATTATACAGGGACATCATTATTAGCAATAAATATATTTTAAGAGCATTTAAGGGATTATTTGGAGATATCAGTTTTTTAAATACAGCAAGTGTGGCAGAGTGGTTGGTTGTTCATATAAGGATAAAGAAGGGTGAGACAACTGTGCTATGCATCATATAATTACAGCAGCAGGGCTGGGCTTTTTCTGGTGATGAAAAGCTGCACAGTAACTCCAAAATGTGCTCAGCTGGTTTTTATTTATTACTGGCATCAGCACAATCTTTCTTAACGATTAGGGAAAAAAAAGTAAGAGTGTTTCTCAAAATTCACTTACTCTTTTATGTGTGACCATAAATTTGTCTGAACACTGACTTCTTCTCTTTCTTCTTTTCATTATTTTATGTATCAGCATCTCTGAACATGCTGGATGGAGGCATTGAGAACACTAGGGGAGCACCTGGTTTGAAAGTTATTCCAAGGCAACAGAAGTCTTAATCTTATTCTTGAAAATGTTTCAAAAACCAAAGATAATACTCATTCTAAGAATAAATTTCACTTGATCTTGCCATGCTCAAATATATGACTCCTTGATTCTGAGAGCATATGTAAAGATCAGTTCAGGGCTGAACCTGGGACTTCTTACATGTGCAAAGCAGGAGGAATACGTGCTTTATTTTTCATTTCACTGTTATTTTCTTTGGCTAACTGTTTGCACAGGCTTTACTGGGATGGTTATTAACATTCAGTTTCTTTGCTAAAGGCATTCCACCCAGCTCTGATCTCCTCCAAAGCTACTATAAATGGATTTAATTCAGACCCTGATATTGGACTCTGTGTAATGAGCCAAAGATGTTAGTGGACAGAAGTTTTACAAAGTTCTGAGAGTGGCACACTGGCTCCCAGAGCAAGGCTGGCTTAAACAAATGGAGCTGTTCTCCACCCCCTGTTCTCTATTCCACACTGTCCAGTGATGGTGTAAACTGCTACTGCTCTCTGCTCTTTGTCAGGAGGTAGTGCAGGTGTGAACTCTGCCTTGTGTCAGCCAGGAAAATTTGGCTTTTTGGGGTTTTGTCTGAACACGCCGTGTAATCTACATAACTGTTCATTTTTTCCTTTGCCCGGGATTCCTTTAGTCCATTTCTTGTTTTGGTTTCCTAAGAAAAAAGAACCAGATGTTGTTTATTTCCCTCCTGTAATTTTCAATCTGTTGAAAATGACTGGCATAGGGCTAATGCATTGCTGATTTTTCATTTAAAAAACATGGATGTTCTCAGTTTGTACAACCCTCTAAGAAGAAGTAAATTTTCCTCTTCTAACCCCACGCTGAGCTGTAAAAGACCCATCTCCACCTTCCCTAATGTAAAGCCATCAAGTTTCACTATATGCTGCTTTCTTTTTTATGAGATATGTCATCAAGTCATATATAATTAATAAGCCCTGACCCTCAGCTAATAAGGAGTGAGAGTACACAGATTTATAGGTGGCTGGGTGTCTGCTCCACTAGTTCTGGCTTTGGGAGTGTTTCCTTCTCCAGACTGCAATCCCTGTGACACTGTCACAGCTCATAAATACCCGAGGTGAGGCTACTTGTTGACCCACACTCTGCAACATCACCAGTGCTCTGTGCCATTGCGTCTCCTCATTAGAGTCTGTTTCTCATTATTTCATAAGTAACGCAAAAATTAAACTGCATTTGAGGCAGCAGGGAAATCAATCTTCTCCAGAGAATCACTCCAGTTAAAAAATTCAATATATCTTTTATCCATTTAGGCACAATATATATATACAAAAAAAAAAGTAGCAAAAATGCACTTAAAGAGAAGGCAGAAAAACTATATCCCAAGTAGTGAGCATCTATGCTGCAATAATATTCTTCTTTATACACTCAGACAAGTGTTTTTAGGAAGACAGATGATGTCTAAATGTTCTTTCTTGATAATTTCTTGTGTGCTTTCAATTTTCTGCAGATAATTAATCATTGTAATAGGAGCATTTAGACTTTTAAACACACATTTTTCCACAAAAAAAAAAATCAGTCTGTCTGGTAATGTGATAACTGTTCTCCGATTAATTAGATTTTCAGCATGAGGTATTCTATAAAAGTGCATCTATTCAGAGATGTGGTGTAACACCAAGCAGTCTTGTAGCTAATATTGGGTCTTTGCAGATTTAAATGAGGCTGCCACATTTTATCTGTGGTTCTTGAGCTAAAATATTCAACTTTGTACAGAAAAACCCATGTTCAGCCCTACATTCCCACACAAACGCTGGTTATCAACGTGACTTGCTCCAGGAACACAAGTTTGACAATCCCAATCCATTTTAACGAGTAAGGAGTGAAACAAAGGCAGTGTCTAACCTGATCAATGAGAGGCACAATATCACACCCTATTCCCCTGCTTAATTTAAAAGTTGATTCAGGAATCCCTGAGGATTCTGCTGGAGCAAGAGCTTTCAGCAAATCATGAGCTGGCAACAGAACTGGGGGTAATTCATTTATATCCATCAAGAGTAGCAGCAGCTTTAAGTTTTGAGCAGTTTTGAGTCCTGTGCCCTCGAAATAATGAATCCTGAGCTGTAGCATTCTCTTTCACAGCTTCACACCCCTCAGAGCTGGAATCAAGAGTTATTTGTATGAGTAGGTCGCATTTTCGCTGTGGTTCCCTTCTCTTCCCAAGTGGGATGCAATGGATTTGGGGGAAAAGACTAATATCCAGAAACACACTTGTTGCCTTAGATCCCTGAATATCCAGGTCAGCGGTGTGTGTAAATCTTCATCCACCAGCCCATCACCAAAGTATCCCAAAGGATATGGGGATGTGTTTTACTGCTGCTCCTGGCAGTGTCTGTGTCACTGAGACTGAGCAGTACCAGGCTGGAGACCATTCCTGAAACACAGGGTGTTTGACCATTTTCCCAACTTCTGCAGCACTTACAGTTTCTTTCACGGAAATTTTACTGCTACAGAGGGACCCTTATCTTTCCTGGCAAAGCCAGAACATTTTTCAAAAGCCTGCCTAGTGCAATATGTGGGTATTTTCTCTCTTTTCACCTTGACCACTGCACACTGTCTCCCTCACTCCCATTCCATTTATCCCACTGGGAACTCTTAGATTAAGTAAGGCTTAGATAAGAGTGGGAAATTAGTCATCATAAACACGTGGGCCCAGTGAAGAACTCCAACTTTCAAACAGCAAAAGAGCTTTTGCTGGAATGCTAACACTGTGCTGAACTCCACAACTCCTGACAAGATTGCTATTTTTTTGTAAGATAAAAAGCTCTCAATCAGCAAGTAAGAGGTTCTCCCAGAAAAAGAGTTCCTGTTGATGAAGGCTGGAGAATTATTTTTGTCTTTCAAGATGTCTAGGACAAAAAATAATTCCCAGAACCTGTGTCTACCGTGATTTCTGAGCAGCGTTGCATTATTATGTGCATAGTCTGATTGGTTTCAGCAAGAGCATGGAAGAGGCAGATCCTGATTGACCACTCAGCAGCAAGGGCCTGAATTCACAGGTTTTCTGATGATGCATCAAGGCCTGCAGAATTTGGAAGTTACATTGGCTTCACACCTTTCTAACCTCAGCATTCAGCACACAAAACTGTTCTCTAGGTGGAATTGTGAGCTCTTACAGAAAGATTTTGCACCTACCCTCAGAACACTTCAGAGATACTAATTCATTCAAGCTCATAATCCTGCTGTGACTAAAAGAGGTTGTGGTCCCTGTTTTACTTTATATGGAAATAGAGATCTTGGACACAGGAATGAGAGGAATCACTGCAAGAAACAGCAGTAAAGCTAAAATTTTCTAGCATCCCATCTGTGCCTTCAACCTTAATAAAATACATCTGCTTTAAAAAATGAGGTTTTGGATGGATTGTTAAAAGATTTAGGCTTTAAAGAATGAAGATGGTGTTTGTTCTGATAACCTTCTTGCCTCTTTCACACGCTGGAGCCACAGAACTTCACCTTGATTTTGTGCCCACACAATATGCAGAACTCCCAATCACTCAGTTCTTGGCACTTACATGCCAAAGCTGAAGAGCTTCTCCTGCCAACCAGAACTGATTTGTTATTGTTATTAATCATCTGTACTGGCCACTGGTGTGCAAGAATGTCATGCTGGAAATACTCCCTTTTCTCCATGGTTGACCATCTCCTCTGCACTGTTGTAGAGAACTTCCAAAAGCAGAGAAAATTACGAGCTGAGTCTACTATGCTGCCAATAACAGCCACGTGTCAGTGAGGCTGCTGTATCACATTCTCCTGTTTACTGTAAATGGGTAACTGCAGAAGAGGAGAGCAGCTTCAGAGATGAGGCTGCACTGAGGCTTCCACTCAAAGCAAGGCTTCAGCCTCTTGGCTGTTCAGTAATTTTATAATAAAACTCAAGAGATTTCATGGTTCCACTGTTAGTTGGAAATTGATGCAATATAGGAAATGAGGAAGAGCTTTGTTCCGACAGTTGATTTCTCTGCGTTTTCCATGAGGAGAACAATAATAATTGGTCCAGAATTTATGATGCCAAGGCAAAAGTCTGTGTGCACTGTTCTGCAGGCAGTGGGGCTGTTAGAGGCTGTCAGCTTGGGGAACCAGCCCCATTATTCTCCACAGGCAAGGTGCCATGCTGCCCTGCTCCATGGCCAATAGCAGTAGAGCATCTTCCATGTGTCCCTCCAGTGAGATTCCTGCAGCACGGATACCCAGCTGCCCCCAGCAGAGTCATGACCTCCAAATCACTGCACAAGGGCCACCAGCTTGGGATGGCTGTGTCCCCTGCCAGCCCACGGCATGCCACAATGATTCCAGAGACAAAGGGTTCGATATCCCAACCCCAGGCTCGCTTCCACTCAGCCCTTTGTCCCATGGATGTGTCGATAAAACAAATGATCCACGCCCCAGTGAATCGGCACAAATGCACTAGCAAAGAAGCAGCTTGAAGCTCAAAGAGCACAATTTGCAGCTAAGGACACTAATGACTCAGTCTGGTTACTCTGGAAGCAGCTCTTGTGGGTGGTAAGAAATGGATGCGAGTGCCATAGAGCCTAGCAATGATGAGAAATAACCCAGTATGCTTCGAGTGTTTGTGCTTGACATGAAGAACAGAATTTTTGCATATTTTCCCATATTTTCCAGTTATTATAGAGCCAAATTTGGATAAGACCTGATGTTTATATTATTTTGTTACAGGAGTTAACTTTGTTTTTAAAAGTTGGCTCAAGTCACATGGAGAGCAACCTGTAAAAGCGTATGTGATTGGAGCTGCCATTTTTTGGGGACTCAAAAAATTACACACTGAAATTCTACTGGATGATCACTATATACTTTATAGAGACAGGTCCTGGCCTGAGGGATTTGCAGAGCAAATAAATGCAAACAGAGCAAAATAAATGAGACATCAGAAGGTCAGAAGAATATGGAAAGACTAATGGAACTGAGATGGGGGAATATGGCTAGTAGGAGGCAGCTGTATGGGAGGAAGGTAGAGCTACATCCTGGGGATTGGAGCCAGGTCAAGCAGATTTCAGTAAAAAATAGCAGAATTCTTAGGAGGAGCGAAAGGTGGTTTTCTGATAGACACTATTCACTCTTCAGCTCTGTCCCCTAGCACACGCTCAAAATTAATCAGAGTTCTCCTTGGACATGAGGACCTTTTCCTCTCTCCTTCTACTTGTGCATCAGTGTCCTGCAATGTTTGAGAGGGGCTGCACCAGCCCTGGCAAAGCTCTGGGATCTCCGTTTACCTGGGATCTCCATCAGGCAAGATCTCCCCAGGTGATGACACTGAACAGCCTGTCCTGTCACACCCCGTGTGCGTAGCCTGGAGCCATCCCAGGCATCTTGGATGGGTCCTCCAGCATAACCATTTATCAACCATTTATACTACAGCTCCTCAGAGGTGGCAACTGTGTTCTCTACATAAAGCTTGCCCAGGAAATATCACAGAGTGAGGCATCATTTTGTGATCCTTGGCTGTAAATTTACACTTTCCAAAAATGTTCATATCCTACTGAAGACATAAAGGAAAGACAGCTGAAAATTGCTGTCTGCTGAGTGATTGCAGTCTGAAGACTCCTCCAAGTATAAAGGAAGGAAAATATTGTTCTCTTCAAGCTTATGGATATCACCAATCCAGGGATGAGCTTCAGGGTCAGACAATTTCATGTTTCACATTTGAGTGCTTAGAAGCCCAAGAAGAAAACTACCTCGATGCAAAAAATAAAACCCCAAACCAACCCACAAATACCTATTCAGCCAGTGCCAGGAGGGCTGTGCGGGCTCAGAGCACTCATGAGTTTAACTGCTGCAGTGGAGCAAGAGCTGGCTCCTGCTAAGCACTGGCAAAAATTTTCTCTTGGTATCCACTTGTACTGCCAGAGCTCAGAGCAGAGGTTTCCATTTCCACTCCCAGGGGAGGTGAGGGTGAGATGGGACACAGAGCTGGGCCAAAGCAGAGAGCTGGCACACACAGTCCTTGCACTGCAGACAGAGATTATTTTCTTTTCCAGCTTATCTGTAAAATCTGTTGTGTGGGGACCTCTTTTTTTTTGCAACTGCATTTTATATTAAAAATAGATGTCTTGGTGATGTTACACTACTTGTTAGCAGAGGTTGTTAGCAGCCTGCAACATCTCAGAAATAAGGTTTGATGGAAGGGGTGGTGTCCCCAGCAGTCCAAACACATGGACATATTGACATGGTCTAATCCAGCTCTTGTCCATCAGGTAGCCACCACCCACATTGCAGCAGCCCTCTCCTATTCAGTGGGAATTTTGCCTTCTGAAAAGAAGCACAGCTGGGCTATTAGTCTGCGTGTGTACACCTCATGAAGCAGCAAATGAGATATTTCAACAAAATTAAAGAATGCCCTGTGGGAAGTTTGTGTCTCAGAGGGATGGAGGAAATGCAGCCCTGGGATATGAGGCTTTCCATCCTACACCACCCTTGTGACAGGGGTACAACTGAAGAGGCCCTGGGCAATTATTTGAGGGTTCATTGCAAACTCACCCCATCACAGGTGGCTGAGCAGCCTGTGTTCACCTCTTTGTGCTGTGCTGGGTATGAACAGCAGGAAGAGCAGGACCAGTCTTGGGGACTTGAACTTGGGAGGGAGGTTTAAGCGAGGTAAAATTAACTTTGGGCTGTAGACTGGGGATAAATGAGTCCTCCCTGGCATCCTGGAAGATGTAAGAGTTCTCCTGGAGAAGCGTTAGGATCCCTCTCACTTGAGTGTGTTTTGATTGCTTTGGACAGAATGATGGAGAATATTTTGCAGGGAACAACCCTGTGGGTGGAAGGGATGATCTCATAGGTCTTTTCCATCAGTGATTTCCAGGTTTTTTGTGCCTCTGACATAAAACCCCGAAATAGCAACATCAGTCTAGGTCAAGATAACACTAAAAGCATGTGTTTAATTTTACATCTGGAGAGGAGTAGATGTGCCATACAGCAGCTGCATGAGTCATTCCCAGACACTGTATACCACCCCCAGAGTGAGCCCTGGGATGAGAGGGCTCCTCTTGAGCTGATGGAAAACCAGAGCACACAAACACAATGATCACAGGTATAAATACCAGCATAGATCCTGCACAACAACCAGGGAAACTCCTTGACAAAACGAGGGCTTAGCAAAGCCTTCAGGCTGCTCTGTCCTGCCTCCATAACTGCTCCTACTGTTTCTGACAGCTTTGGGAAGACTTGGACACAGTGTGTGGCCTGAGTCCCAACCTCATGGACCTGAGCAGACCACCAGGTCAGTTCCCACATCCAACATCAGAAGCTTAGAAATGTTACAAACACACTCACTAAGTCGTGGGAAATGTGTGCACACATAACCTCACCTGTGTCAGCCTAATTACCTCTCCTCTCAGGCTAAGCTCATTTCCCAGCAGCTGCCCAGGTTAAGAGGACACCCACAGGGCACTGAGGAGAGGTGTCTTGTTGAACCACAGCACCCTGACTATACAATAATCACTTACTTTGCAGCAGATCACGTTATTTACCCACCTAACAGGCAACAGTTCAGGTTTCCCATCTTGAAACAAGGGCAGTGATACTTGTTTTTACCACACACTGAAACTTAATGAAGACAAAAGCACTTCAGAAAGTGCAGCTGCCGCGAGAGACAATCTGTGGCCCTGCAGATTGGGCATCACAGGTCATTTACTAATCCCCTCCAAATGTACTAATAACTCTTTTTATGGTGAAAGGAGCCACAGACACATCAAAGGAAAACCAGACCCCTCAAGGATCAGCAGCCACTGTCTTACTGCAGTTTTGTGGCTCATACAAATGGCAAATATGAGAGGAGGTTGAGGCAGATCAGACAAAGTCAGTCTTTGAGTGCAGCACTGAGACAGCCAGAGAAAGCTCACTAAATTTTCTTAGACGTCGCACAAATGCTGCCCTGAATGTATACAAAGGAAAAAAATGTTTATTGGAATCATTAATCCACATACAACATGATAAAAATGCACTTTTACCATCTGGCTTCAGTCGGTGTGTTTATTAGCAGGGGATTTGAGGCAGTGCCAGCACTGCCCACTCCTGTGATTCCTGGTCCTTTTCCAAACGCCCTGGCTCCCAGAGCGAGTCTTCCAGCAAAGCTTTCTAAGCAGGGTGGGGGAAAGTGGGATGGCATGCGCCTTTCTTTTTTCAAGCTCCTGATCCCCTCTGAAAAAGAGAAAATTCAAGCATGGAAATCTAAGTTCCATAACCTAGAAAGTCAATTTGAATAATAAAAATTTAGATTTTCAAACTTTTTTTTAGATCTTGTAGTTTTGGGGGAATGAGTTCTGAATATTGATGAGTGCCATAAAAAACCACAATGATTCCCAGGTAAAACATTCTCTTCTGTTTTTCTCGTTATTTTCTTTTCTTGATAGAAAGGAGCCTTACCAGCAAAATCTTTCTCAGAGGTACAAAGAATTCTTTTCCCTTATGAGATTCTGGTGGAGTTGGCTTCCCATTTTAGAACACCAGTGCATACTAATTTAGAGTATGAACAAACTAAGGAGTAAAACGTACTAAGAGTTGACTTTTCAAAAAAAAAAAAAAAGAGGCTGTTCTGCACACATTTCTATGGATAGGATGCAATTGATACAGCTGATTTTAGAATGAAATTAATAGGCATCTCCTCATAGAACCGAAGGCACTCCAAGCTTTTGGGCTGGTTCCTAGGCTTAACAGGGCTCACAGTTGAGTTCCAGTTCTAGTCTATCCGTTATCATTGCATCTAAACATGATCCCACCTCCCACAGACAGCAGTGGACTTGCCACCGTGGAAAGACAGGCTCATTTTTCTATCATTTGGATTTCAACAGCCCACACACACAACACTGGAGTTCCACCTAATGCTGACTCATTGTTTGACTTGTGTGCAGCCCCAGAGGCTCAGTGCTAAAGCTCCCTGCTCACTAAAGCAGGAGAAGCCAGCAGCCCCAGCACCCATGGCAGATGAAGGGACACCCGAGGAGATCCAACACGGATCCATCAGCTTTGCCCCGGGCTGCCAATCCCCAGCATGAGCTCCTGCCTCTGAGTCATCCCTGTGCTGTGCACACAACAGCACAGGCTGATGCCAATTTATATAACTGCAAACCCATCAGGTTTAGTCACCCTCTCCTCGTGGCATAACCCCCGCACAGCACAAACCCTGCTGTGCGCTCCAGAAAATCGGCATGGCTTGGGAAGTCAGAGCTGGGCTCCAGCTCACCCCATCCCAGGTACAAGGGCAGCACGCTGAATTATTTTCCCTGGGGATGAGAGGGTTAAATTCAGAAACTGACTCTGAACACATTCCCCAGATTGTTTTGAGGATTGAGAGGAAAACAAGTATTCCTTAGAATTCTCTCACTGTTTTCTAAATGACCTCTGCTAGAGATCTTAATCTGGCTTTCAGTAGGTTCAGCAAAGAAATCTCGTCTCAGGGGGCCAAGGCCAAGTTGGAGCTGGAGTTAAAACCTACTTCAGATGAACTGACAGAGGGGTCTCTGGAGATGCTCCCCCCTTTGGAAATAATGCTGCCTTTTCACTAACAAAATACATCCACCCTCAGAGACCTAAGCTTATGAACCACCATTCAGGTGAAGGTCTGCCAGATGTGTCATTGTGATTCAGCAAGGGCAAGGGTCAGCAGCACCAAATACACAATGATGGAGAGTCCAGGACTTTTCTGTGTGTGTCCATCTCCCACCACGAACTCCAGGGCTGGGGAATTGAGCTGAAAGCTCAGGCTTGGCAAGACAAAACTAGTGTTGCACAGAACAGCATAGTTGAATTTCTGTTTCTAAAAAGGGCAGAAAATAATTTTCTTCCAAGATTACTAACACTTTCTCTACTGAAAGCACATTTCAGGCTTCTGGTTTAGTGTGAATCTGCTCAGCTCCACAGGGAATGGGAGTGCTACACTGGCTGGCACAAGTCTCTCCTGTCTTGGGGAAACCAATTCTGGATCATTAAAATTTGGCTAACTAAACTGTCCTTGTCCTCCCATAAAAAAAAGGAAGTTTTACATCTCTTGCCACAACCTAGAGATAAGCAGGATAATACCTGTGACAGACAAAGCAAGTCTTGTACATAGTCTGGGATGCGTGTAGTCATCAGATACAATTCTAGATACTATGATCACGTTTCCAATTCTGTCTCTCTGCTTGCAGTTCCTGTGTAGTCTTAAGAGGACACCAATTACTTAAATACTTCCCCACTCACTGCACCTGGGCCAGAGGCACCATTTCATGTAACAGTCTGGGCACCAAGGCATAAAGAAACACAGATTTGCTGTACCTCTCACAGGATTTAAGAGGGTAAATCCTATGGATTTATGTTGTTGCTTCCACCTCAGGTGAAATCTTCAGTTCCATGAGACCTTTTCTCACTGTGTCCAAATGAATTCATGGAGGGGCCATTACCAGCTTACAAAGTCAAACAAAACTGGGCCTGAAATGTAATGGCAGAACTGCCTCCAAAAGTAAAGTTAGATGAGTAAGAAGCATCCACAATGGAAGACTCTATATAAATAGATTATGTGGTACACAGCTTTCTGGAGGGTGACAATCCTTCCCCAAGGTTAGGACATGGTTAGGACATGAGGGCTTACACTGCTGCATGCCTGTGTTTGAGGCAGTCTGGAGCTCTCCACAAAGCCCAGGTGGGATGGCCTCTGCAAATAGGGCAGAGGCTTTGAATGGGAACAGCTCCAGGATGAGCAGAGAACATCATCCCCATGCTGAAAAGCAAACCAGCCTCCATCTCCCTGCCAGAGCCAAACACACGTCCTAGATTCGATGCACGCTGCAGTCTTCAAACTCTCATTAGTACAACTCTTTCCCAAAATAGAGACACCATGACACATCCTGGGGAGCAAGACCCTGGTGTGATTTCCATCGTGGGACGAGAGGCACCCACCACAGGGCTCATCCAAGCACTGCTCACAGGCTGACTCACAGAGCCTACATGGGGCAAGGCACAATGGAGCATTGCTGTTCTGGGCTGTATAAAGGTCCATGCAGGAACCAGCAGCAGCAGACAGGGAATACTCTCTGCACCCATAGGAGCTGTATTTTTGTCTGCATTTCTCAAGGCAGCTCAGAGAAGCAAAAAAAACCTGAAGGTTCCCACAAGAGAAGAGATGCCAGAGCAAACCTCATCTGGAAAAGCTGTGGAGTTTGCTTGTGTAACAACCTGATCCTAAGGTAAGGCAGAAAGAAATTCCATGCTTGCATGATTCATTAGTTTATTATGAGCAAGCTGACTCTTACAGGAGGGCTTCCACTGAAAACCAGACAGCTGACAAAGGTCTACAGGCAGCCAGATACCACAGACCTGAAGCCCAAGGTCAGCCACACCACACAGGTTACAGGGAGTTAGGAGGCTCCCACCCCCTCAGTGGAGATGTGGACATCCAATTTGGACTCCTACGGATTCTAAGGTTATTCCCAACCTCAGCATTTCAGCCCTTATAGGGAGTGAGGGTTGCCAATAAAAATTACTGCAACCGAGAGAAAGTAAAAACAACAGGGGAAGCCAAGGGAAAATGCTGAGTTTCCTGAAGGTTTTCCATCCCTGCCTGCTTGGCCTGCTGGACTCCAAGTCCTCTGATCAAACACAGGGACAGACAAGTGGGAAATGAAATGCCTCTTGCCTGAACACACATTTCAGAGCACTGTAACACTGATCACAATGCAGGCACACTCACACCTCTTCTTTCTCTCTTGCAGTGGTTGGCCAAGGAGCTCCAAGGTGACCCCAACACCACAACAGCAGTGGCCAGGAGTGCTGCACTTCTGCTTTATATGAAAAGCAACCCCTGAGGCCATCCACCAGCTGAACAGCCACCTACAAAGGGGTCTCTTCCATCATTTGGTCTTGGTCATTCTTAAATCCCACCCCTGCCCCAGCCATTGCACAACCCTTCATAACACAGCCTTCTTTTGCTTCCCTAAGCATGGTTGCTTAGCTGCACCACAGCCCATGACCCTCTCCTGGCTGTTTGCTATCAACACACTCTATTGAGAGCTTTCTCATCAGGAAATTGCTTTCCTATCTGTATTAAAATTAGTTTTGGGAGTGGGCAGACTTCTCATGGCTTCAGCAATAGGCAGCATTCATATGTTTGCTTTCCAGATTTGACTAAGCACCAAAACAGTTTGTTTTAGGAGCCTCTAGAACACCCAGCACCAACCAAGCACCAAAATCCTGATTTATTAAGGAATCAGCTAATGCCCCTTTACTACACAACCACATACATGATATGTATGCACTGCAGACAACTGCAACATCTGTTATGTTGAGATAGTGTGTGGAAGTGAATGGTCCTAAATTCCCACCATACTGGCTTCTTCAAATGTAGTAAAATTATCTCCATAATACACCCTCCTGCTTTCCCCCAGCCAGCTCCACACCAGGACTCTGAGACTCGCTCCCCATGAACTTCTTTCTCATTCTGCCTTTTCCACACACTATCTCAACATAACCTGGAGTATTTACCTCCACACTATCCTACATGCCCCTCCCTTCTTATATTGATAAATAGGGCTCTTTGCACAGCCCTACTCCAACCAGCTCCATCCTCATTTCCTTTCTGTCCCTTAGGGAAATACGAGCAGCAACATTTTAATTTGCATGAGATTGATGTGTAGAGTAAAACTGATGAGAAGGCAAATTATGCTGCAAGGCATCAACAGCTGCCATCATCTTGTAGCTGTCAGATTCCTGACAAATTTGGTGGCCTTTTACAGTGGGGTTACAGCATTGTTGGAAAAGGGAAGAGCCACAGACATCTTCTACCTGGATTTGCACACTGCATTTGACATTGTCCTGCACGACCTCAGTGGGTTTGCTGATGACAGCAAGCTCTGTGGTGGGTTCAACACAACAGAGGGAACAGATCTTCCAGAGGGACAGACTTGAGAGTTGGGCCTGTGTGAGCCTTGTGAAGCTCACCAAGGCCAGGTGCAAGGTCCTGCAGCTGGGTCAGGGCTGAAGCATATCCCAAGCACAAGCACAGGCTGGATGGAGAATGGATCGAGAGCAGCTCTGTGGAGAAGGACTTGGGGGTGTTGGTGAATGAGCAGCTCAGCATGGCCCATCACTGTGCTCTCACAGCTCAGAAAGCCAAACATGTCCTGAGATGCACCAAAAGCAGTGTGGGCAGCAGGTCAAGGGAGGTCATTCCGCCCCTCTACTCTGCTCTCATGAGACCCCACCTGAGTAGTCACATTTGGCACTGGGGTCCCCAGCTCAGGAAGGACATAGATATCTGCCAAGCACAAAAAACACTCTCTTTTAGCTGGATTATCTTATTTTCTTTCTTACTTCCAGGTAAATACTTTCAGTTGGATGAAAATCCCTGTATATTAATCCAACCACATGCTAGTTTCAACACACCTACCCCTCACCTGCCTACTCCTTTCGCTTTGTGGCTGAAGACCCAGCTCATTAAGTCTCTTCACATAAGGAGCTGCTCCATCCTTTCAGTCATTTTAGTTGCTTTCCTCTGGATCTCCTCTACCTCTGTCGTGAACTGCACAAGCATTGCCTTGGCACAGGTACCCTACAGCAGCAATTCACCGCCACACACCTTGTTCTCAGCACCCTCCCTGACCACACACAGGGCACTGCACTGCACACTGAACACATGATCCCAAATAGCTGCCAACCATGACTCCAAGATCTCTCCCCCAAGATACAGCTCCCAGTTCTGGAGTTTAGCATCAAGAAGGCATGGTTTAATTTTCCCTTGATGGATTACCTTACATTTATCTATGCTGGAGCTCATATGCCCTGTTTTTGACACTCAGTCATTTCTATGAGGTCTGTCTGGAGAGCCTCACCATCCCTGTGGCATCTGACTACCCAGATGAGCTTGGCTTCATCAGAAAACCCAATTTTCTCTTTACACTTGACCTGACAGATCTTACAGCCTTCCTCATTCTCTTCATTTGAACAAGATTTCCATTTCTCAGGTGTCAGTCATCTCCTGTGATATACTTCTTCATTTTCTTACTGATTCTACTGGCAATTTAGGGAACAACTATTTTTTTTTTAGCTTCTATGGCATTGTTATTAACAGCCTCCAGACTCCATGAAGATTTATTCCATTTTTGAACTGCACCCTCATATTTACCTTATCCCTCTCGAAACTAAATATGCACATACAGACACGTGCCTTGCTTTTTCCTGCTGTGATGTTAAAACTAATTGTATTGTACTTCCTACCAGTGAGCTCTGCCATTAATCCCTCCTGGTTTGGGCTAAATCCAAAATAGCATCTTTTCTTGCAAGACTTTGGATTAATTGTTCTACGAAGCAACTCTGTACTTACTCCATCAAAAACTTTCTCACTACATCTCATCCTGATGAGGCACTGACCCATTCTATGTATGGACAGTTGAAATCTCCTTCTATTAATACCTGTCCTAAATTTTCAGCTTCTGTAATCTCACTTAATATT
The DNA here is from genome assembly GCA_013397075.1 of Rhabdornis inornatus. NCBI lineage: Eukaryota > Metazoa > Chordata > Aves > Passeriformes > Rhabdornithidae > Rhabdornis > Rhabdornis inornatus. The sequence goes on from VWZS01006640.1 coordinate 910,479, forward strand.
TCCTGGGAGGGAAGGAGGGGATGTTCCTGTAGTACAATCCTACTACTACATTTATTATTAGAGTTGGAATTTCCACCCACAAGGATACCACAGCACTTCTCTTTTCCCGTGACACTTTTATGCTGCTGCATTTTGTATTATCGCTCACTTGCACTGTCACTCCTCCTCTTATACATCCTACCCCAGTGCTCCTATAAATCTGGTTTCTTGGCAACACCACATCCCTCTAATTACCTGCTCTCCCCCAGGTCTCAAGGCTACTTGTGCTGGGTTTGGTTGGGGTAGAGTTAATTTTCTTCATTGTGACTCGTATGGGGTTGTGTTTCAGATTTGTGCTGAGCACAGTGTTGATAATATAGAGATTTTTTTTTTTATTGCTGATCAGGGCTTACACAGAGCCAAGGCCTTTTCTGCTTTTTACACTGCTGCACTGGCAAGAAAGTTGTGGGTGCATGGGAAGTTGGGAGGAGACACAGCCAGGACAGTGATATTCCAGACCATATAGCAGCATGTTCAGTACATAAAGATGGGGGAAGAAGCAGGAAAAAGAGGGGACATTTGGAGTGATGGTGCTTGTCTTCCCAAGTGACCATCATGTGTGATGGGGCCCTGCTCTCCTGGAGGTGGCTAAACTGTCTACCCATGGGAAGCAGTGAATTAATTCCTTGTTTTGGTTTGCTTGCGTGGACAATTTTTGCTTTCCCTATTAAACTATCTTTATCTCAACCCATGACTTTTCCAGCTTTTACCCTTCCAATTCTCTCCCTGATCCCATTGGTGTGGGAATGAGCCAGGGCCTGTGTGGTCCTTGGTTGCTGGCTGGAGTTAACTCATGACACTGCCACACCATGGCTGTCATTTGTCACCAAGCCCTTTGCTTCCCCTGGTTTTTCAGACTTCCATCACTGGGTAAGAGCATTTTGTGTTTTGTGTTCACTCCAGCACCTGAGAGTGTGCACATCACTCAACTGCTCTTGCAGACATTACTTCATCTCTTTACCCATCACTGTGACTAGAGATATAAAACCAAAGTTCCAAGGCTTAGATCTGGATTCACATTTAGACACAACAAAAGAGCTCCACTGCCTAATTCAAAGCCAGTCTGGATTAATATTCAAACTTCCTTAAAGGTCAGGCAAATTTGAAACCATTACTGCTATCAAATCCACTTATCCATGAAAAAAGATGATTTAGTGCAGGTGTACTACTCCACATTTTCTGGACTTTCACAGCTATCAAATTCAGTACCAGGCATCTGTAAGCTCTGTACTTAATTTTTATCAATTCTGCATCACTTCCATGTTTTTTTCTACTGTCTTTCAAGGATGAAAGGTAAAAATGGGCCTGATATGATAAAAATTAGCTACATGACTTGTAGTAAGACACATCCAGCTACAACTTGAAGAGACTACACAGAATACACAGAACAGCTGAACTGTAAGTGGATCCACTTCATCTGGGTCTCAGAGCCAGAGAGCAGAGCCCTGGCTTTGCTGTAAGTTTACAGAGTTGTAAAATACAGCATAGTTATGTACCTACTTGCTGAGTGGGATGGTAGGGGAAACTTATCAACAGTCTCCCATTTTCAACCTATAAGCACAGCTTAAATTCTCTCCTTGAAGGTCTGGTCTTTGCAATCAAATTAAGAAGTGTTAAGTGTGCAGCAGGACTGGAAGTTACTGTGGCAACAGAGACCAAAACCAGAGACTGTAGGTAGTAGTTTGCTCACCCATGACAATTTTCTGCAGCATCTTCCTGGTGCCTGAGTTCCTCCTTACAGGAATGAAACCTCTCTGACCTGCATCCCTGACTTCTTCATCAGAAAAAAATAAACAAATAAACAGACAAAAAAACCAAACAAAACCAAAATCAGCATTAGCTATTCAGAAAATCCAGTAGGCTTAAGGGTGAATGAGTTAGAGCATCCCAATTTTTCCCAAGATGCTCTCCCAAAAGGCACATGGTGATGGTTAATGTGAAAGAAAAAGCTGACTGAAGGGAAATCATCCAAAAGTCTGAGCATTGTTGACAGACCCTTTAAGAGAACTGCAGTAACACAGGAGCTACAAGACTCATATCATCCAAACTGTCAGCACCTCTCCTCCTCACAATATTTTTGTCACCCACCATATAATCTATTTGGACTTAAATCCTCATGATACAAGACTTGCTTGGTTCTCTCCTAACAGAGTCCTTGGATATCAGAAGAGCAAGTTCTTCTAATTCGGCTCCAACAAGTAGCTCTACAAAGCACGTGTGAGAAGGTAAAAAAAACACCCTATCAAACTATGAAGAAATCTGTGTTTCCTGAAGTGCACCTGCAACTAAAACGTCCATTGCAATCCCAGTGAGGCAAGGAGAGAGGCTCAGATAAAGAATCCTGGAGTGCTCCAGGCAGAAAAACAACAACCTTACTACATAAGTCGCCAGCAAGTGACAGACCTCAGCAGACAAGTCATTAATGTCCCCAGTGACTGCCTCTGCCTATTAGAATAAGCTGCATTAAGGGGAGCAGAGCTGCAGAGAAGTCACAGAGATTAACTAAAAATAGTCAAAGAGCCAGGGAGGCACACTCCTGCTCTAAACTCTTTATGAAACTTAAAATAAAACCGGCCCCAATGACTGGGTGACCCATGTGTGAAGAAATTCAGCAGCTCCCTATTACTAGAGAGGATGAGCTCTGGTAAACACACCATAACTTTCACATGCCACTGAGGTTCAGCCATTGGCTGGAGGGGGCCAGCAGGGGGGGAAGACTCTTGTCTTATCCAGCCCAAGATATACAAAGGAAAATCTGTTTATTTAGAGAATCATTCATTGGTTTCAGTGGGGAGGGAGGTTAAAGCATTATTTGTGATTCTCTAAAACCACTTGCTTTTAATTCACTGCCTAATCCTCAAGAGGCATGTAAACCAGACATTTTTTTACACTGAAATAAAAGAAGCCATTCAATTACATTCAGGCTGTGTTGAAAACAAATTGGAACGGTACAAATGAGCAAAGACTGCCAAATAAAGGAAATCTTTTCCAAGTGCAAGGCTACCAGTTAAACACAGCCCAGAGAGCAGCTAAGGCCCACTCTTACAGGTGCCTCCCCTTGTTCTGCATGTGCCACGCATCCAAAAAATACATCTGTGATGTACATTGTGGATTACGTGTTCAATAAGTACAAGCACATTGTATTTGCAGTAAGACAGGGAGATCACATCCAAGCCCAACACAGTGATCAGCTAACAGCATCTGCTGGATTAAAATTCATCAGACCAAATATAAAGCAAGAAATAATTAAATATATTTACAAAATGATAGTACTCTATGATATTACTGGGCATTTATACAGATAACAAGACTAAGCAGAGTTACAGATAATGATTAAACATATTTTGAATGCATTTTAAAGGTCACGTTCAGGGCTTATGCCAGGCTTTGAAGCATAAGAAATCAAAAAGGGACAGCAATAAGGTGTGATGGGGAGGGGTCACACCCTGCACAACTGCTTCTGGTGAAGGACACTGCCAGCAACAAGGGAAGAGGAGAGACAGTGGAATGGAAGAGAGGAGACAGTGGCAATGGAATTAATGTATCAATAGCAACAAAAATCATTAGGAAATTACATGCATGGTCAGATCCTCACCTTCCCCCCATCTCACTTGCTCATGCAACCACATATAACTTTCTTCCTACTACAGCTACAAGCAAAACTTCATACTTTATCACCTCTTTAAACTTCTTTGATCTGTGTTTGAAGGAGGAAATTCAGGAAGATGGCACCAGGGAGAAAATTTTTCTTGCCACAACTACTGCTCCTCTGAAAGTCCAGACTGCTGCCTCCACTGCTGCAGTCAGAACGTGTCACCATGAGCCAGGGGTCATATGCTGGCCTTCTGCACAGGAATGACAGCTTTGTCCACTACTTCTGTTGTGTCTTTGTCACCCTGGATAAGACAAGCATGGGTCTCGTCAAGAAGCGCTTGACAGCACAGGGTATCTTATCAACAGCAGAGCTCAGCATGGAGAAAGGACTGGTAGGAAAACAAGAATGGGAGTTGGGAATAAGCCCCCAGACTCTTCATTTCCGCATGTGGCCCTGCGTGCTGGGGAGGGATGGCTCTCTTCTAGTCACCCTGGAAAACAAGAAACCTGGACTCACAAACAAAGGTTTGGGTATTGCAAAACTTGAACCTTCCTTACAATGGGTTTGATTCTAAACATTTAACTCACTCCATCTGCCAAGACAGCACTATTGTGGCTTCCAGCCAAACTCTGCTCTACCTTACACCATTGTAAAAATTAAAAGAATAAACTCCACTGAAATCAGTAAGTCGCAGTGAGATCAGATGCCTGCGTTTCAGAAATGAGCCAGTTATGCCTGTGCAACCAGAGTAGAATTGTCCCTTATGCAGCAGCAAGGTTGGTGCTGCACAGCTCCCAGTGCTCTTCAGTGCTTCCCAGCCAGCTCTAAATTCAACAACCCCATTATTATCTCCTTGGTCATTTCAACCCAATCAGAAAAGCAGCCACATTTCAGCACAGGGAACAGCTGAGACCTCAACGTGTGCCCTGAAAACTGAGCAGACACTTTCATGCTCATAAAATCCCTTCCAAATCAAATGGGAGATTAAAATTCCTTGGGAACCCATGCAGGCATGGAACTTCAAAAGTGTAAGGGCAAACCCTCTTAGCTGGTATTTCTGCACTGCTGAAAAAAAGGACTTTCCACCAGGATTACAGATACAGTTATATTAATTTCAATTATTCCCTCAACATAAAACTCCTGTGCTGGCATTTTTTGTCTGGGTGCCACAAAAATACGAAAAGATTACATAGGCAAATTGTATTCTTAATATGTGGTTTCCAAAACATGCTAAATCCCTAAAACTGAGTTCAAATTACATGGGCAAGGGTGAGGTTTTCAGATAAACATAGCCACATGCTCTAAGCAACACCAGGAAAGAAAACACAATGATGTCATGGTCCCAGCTCTGGCTCCTACATTCCCTCTCGTCTCCTCCTCCATCTCTGCCCTGAATTAGCCCACCCTCCAGTTATCATGGTAGGAAACTATGGGCAGCAGGCAGCCCTTAGTCATGCGAGAAGTCCATGTGACTCTGAACTTTTGCTCTTTTATCTTTAGCTCTCAAAAGCCCCAGGTTGACCCTCGGGCATGTTCTCTTTCCCAGGGAAGTTTTGGAGTAGCCCTGGGAGGTCCCAAGTGCTGCTGATCTCTGGCAGGGAAGGATTGATCCTCACACTATGCAAGTTTGGGAGATGGCTGTGCAAAGCCTGGGTGTACTGAGTGAAGGAAACATCACTGAATGGGGAGCAAAAGCTCTCAACAGTACCCCAAAGTCCTTCATGCTTCTTTGTAGGTTGGATTGGGCTTGGAGCAGCCTGGTCTAGTGGAAAGTGTCCCTGTCCATAGCAGAGTGTTAGGCTGGATGATCCTCAAGGTCCTTTCCAACCCAAACCATTCTGTGATTCTGTGTTAGCTGAGGGTGACACGAACCACAGAGGACAGAGACCCACTGCACTGTGTTCTCACATGCAACAGAAGATGGAGCAGCCATGCAGGAAAAGCTGATCTTTGCCAGCTCCTCAGGACAGGAGATCATCCCTGTAACACACCTGTATTCCTGTTGTTGCAGGTAACTTCTGCAGTCACCCCACAGCATGAGAGGACAGAGGCTGAGGACACCTCTCAGCCAACACTTGGATGAATGTGTCTTTCAGACTCAAACCCACCTAAAACCGTAAGGGAGAGGGTATGACATGAAAAAGCAGATATTTGAACACCCAGGCTGAAAGAGCAGGGCAGTGCACTAGCTGAAGACATGGGCAAAGGCCAAACTCCAACTCCTGCAATTACATGGTCAAGAGGAACCCTGACCAAATTCACTGACCACAGCTTCAGTTTTAGATTATTTCCCTCCTGAGGTTCCCCACAGAGATCTTCCTTTCTGTCTGGAAATTTTGTCTCAGTGCAAGATTTTTGGGGCATACAAAACCTCAGAAATCCTGGTCAGAATGAATTCCATGCATGCAGCTCACATGTGTCCACAAGAAAACCCCAAAAAAGCCACAACATTGTACAATTTCATTCAGCACATGAAACCCCAGCTTCAGACAAGTGTAGTTAATCCATCATATCCCAGGTGCAGTGGATATTCTTGACACAGCAGAGAGCATGTGCACACACATCCCAAATTGAAATAGCAGTTCTTTAACTTGTTATATTTGGTGTGTTCCAGGGAAAGGACAGAGGGGTTCTGAGCTGTAGCCATGTCTCTTCATTTACTAGGTTGTAAAGTGAATTTTTATTTCTATCATTGCTTCCCCTTTTGCAGAACAGGTCATTCGAGGGTCATTAAAAATATGGGGACAGTCTGCGTCATAGCTGCTTAATTCATACCCAGTAGACTGGATTTTTTGAATAATAATGAAAACCATGTGAATCCACCTAATTTCTTTCCTAGCTGGCAACTGAAACAACCAAAAAAAAATAACAAAAAAAAACAAGCAAAGACAATTTACCTTTTTTTTCTTTTTCGAAGCAATCAATTTAATCTTAATTTAAGCTTTAAAGAAAAGATTAATTAAACTGAGCCTAGAGCCAGATCCAGATGAACCAGATCTGACTTTTCAGCACAGGCACCAGAGCAAAGTTGTCCCCGGGTCAGGCATCACAGCTGCTCTCAGTGCCATGGCCAGTGCACAAAGCCTTCACTCCAAGAAGATAATCAAGGAAATTCAATCCCCAGTGCTGCCAGCCAGGCTGGAAAATCAAAACCTTGGAAAGCCAGCACGCTTGTGGCTGCCCGTAGCTGAGCAAGCCCATGGCCCTTCCAGGGGCTGCCTCCTGCTCCAGGGATCCACATGGCAAAGCAGGGCTGAGTTCTGGCCCCTGACCCACAGCAGATCAGCACGGCTGTAAGGGGAAAAAATACAAAATATGGCAAGAGGCAAGTGCTGAAGGATTGTGGAAATTGCCCAGTCAGAGTTTTTATAAAGACTGACACGCAGGAGATACCCATTGATCCCGTCCTCCTCCCACGTCACTCACTGACTTCAGGAGACTCCAATCCCATCATCTCTGCAAGAACAGTTTGTGTCTTCAAGTCTGTCTCATTAAATGTTACAGAAGCTTCAGCAGATTCACTCTGTGTCTTCTTTGAACTCTGCCATTGCAAATTCCCCAGGATATCCACTCTGACACTTGCATGGTGCATGTTCCCCAGAGTCAAACAAATTTTCCTACTCAGATGGGGGAGCAGAAGGTATGGAAAGTGCTCACCACTTACTGCTGAATCTAGAAAACGTCTTCATTCCTTTGTTTCAGCTGCTTCTGCATGAAGACAGACACATCTGAGCTGTCCCTGCTCCCCAGCCCCACACTGCAGGAATTAAACCTCCCCTGGGGGTGGCAACTTTGGGCTATGGAGAGAAGGAGCCTTGGATCCACAGCCACAACCCCTGCTACGGGGCTCAAATGCTGTGTAATGGCAAAACTTCTCCTCTACTCTTTCAGAATTGTTATTTTTTCTTGTTCAAAGAGCAGGCTGAGCAGCAAAGTGAGATTTCCCTCGGCTGGGGCACAGTGCATCTTTGCAGTATTTCACAGACAGACAGATCTCCCTGCTGTGCCCCATGCCAGCTGGACACGGGCCAGCCCTGAACTGGAAACCATCTAATGACACACTCAGAGCTTGCACAGACCTGGAAATCAGGATGCTGATCAGTGCTTCTCACTTTTCTGTAATCCAAGAATGGTCAGGCTTCTTTCTATTATTTTTTTAAATTTTTTTTCCTCTTCTTCCTCTTTTCCCTTTTTCCCTCTTTCTCTCCCATTTTATTTTTTTTTTTAATTATTTTGTCATCACCTTTTTTTCAGGTCACAAAACCATTTTATGCAGTGATTTTCCTTTAAAACCACCTACAAAGTGCTTAAAACTCAGCCTATCCAGCTATGACTCATACTTGCCCCACTCTCCTACCCCCCTCCAATTTTATTTGGCTAGAGTTGGGAGATTTGAGGTTTGGTTTTCCAACTCTTGTGTGTTCTCACCCTCCGGCCCCCAACCTCACACAGCACAACACAGGTGCAGTGAGGCTTTATGCAGAAAAGGACAACAGTAACACAACTTCAAATAACAGGTCACCAGGTGACCCAAACCAGCCATTGCTCCTCTGCTTGACCATTGCTTCTCTCACTGCACAGGCAGGAAGGTTTTGCCAGCTGGAGGAGGGTTCAGAAAAAATGGGGCTGAGGCATGCCCAGCTATGGAGCTGGAGTTTCCATTTCCCATCCACCCACACTGCTGCCAACAACCCACATTTCCTTGGAGAACCACCCATCCAAAGTCGTGCAGGGCCAGCTGAGTCTCTGATCTTGCTGATTTTACCATCTGAAGGCAGACAACAGGCTCTTCCATCACCCACTTACACAGGAGCATTAAAAATGCCTGGTTTTTGTGTAAAGACCCACAAGTAATTCCAAGCAGAGTGGCCGCACTGACGTGAAATTGCAGGATTCAAAACACCTTTCAGTGCAAATACCAGCTGAGATAAAGAGTGGGCAAGTGCTTAAAAGCTTATAATCAGTATCCATACAAAAAAAAAAAAAAACCCTCACAAGTGCAAAGAATAATGATGACAGCTCTTTTCAAGCAAAGGTAGTTAATGTTTAATTACTCTGGATGCTGCTTTTTGCATAGCCAGTGAATCACACGTGTTCCAGGTTACAAACCCAACATAAAATTCTCACAACTGAGCCCATAGTACAAGTGGGGATGTGTTTTACTATCTTTCTGCAACAGCTCCTTTTTAAACTACCAATATTAAAAGAATGTCTTATTTGTGTCAAAACCAGGGAGAGAAAACAGTGCCCCTGCCACCCCAGAAGGCTGACAAAGGTTGTATAAAGTTTCCAAAGATAATTTAAATGTGGCAAATGAAGCCATAAGTGGAGAGAATAAAATTAAACCCAAGCAAAATAATTTTGACTTTTGATTTAATGGCAGATATTACATGCAGTAAAGTGACTGGACCCAACTGAGAAAGAGGAAGCTGCTCTACCCAACCCATCCCTGGGACCCCATTCTGCATAAGCTAGACTGCCACAACAAATTACAGTGAGTTCCTAAATTTAGGCAAACTCATCACTGCCGTGTAGGGGAAGTGAATCCCACCCAGCCTCTTCATTGCCCCTAAAGGAATCAGTAATTCCTGGGAAACAGCAGTACTTCTCACAATATCTGCAGATCCTCCAATGCACAAGGTGAAGGGATAATGAGTCCTTTCTTTTATTCCCTCGAGACTTTGAAAGACCGCCAAGTTTTATACTGCCCACATAAAGCACAGCCTCAGAGGAGAACAAACCCAAATTACATGCAAGAAATTGGTTTTGTTAAAGGTCCTAATTATTGTCTTGGGTTATTCTTTCTGCTACAGTCATCTTCCCAGAAAAACTAAAGCTATCTAAAATAAAAAACAATGCAATTCCTTTGCCTGTGATGGAGAAAGTTACTTTTCTGAGCACTCAGACCTTATTTTAAAGGTTTGCTTGAATAAATAGGAACCTATTAATATATTGAGTTTTCTTACTGCATTTTAAAGGGCATTTCATGAAGGCTGGTGCTCCCTTATTGCAGTTTTTATGGAACGGAGAAAAATATTTATGGTGCACCAACAGTGTGCTGAGCTAAATAGTTTTTTCCCTCTCACCCTGCCAAGATTTTCCTGAGAGGATGTTTTACAAAGTGGCTTAGCAGGGCTCTAACTGGTGCTGGTTGTGGTGGTGCTGGGTGGGTGCAGGACACCAAGGCCAGGACATCTCCAGCTGCAGCTGCTTCTGCCCAGGCTGGGCTGCCCCATCCTGGTGCTGACTCCCATTGGCATCAGTGTCCAGCAGGGCTGAGTATGACCCACAGCCCCCATCCCATTCAGCTGCAGTGCATAGAGAGGTCTCCCTCCCAAAAACAAGGGATTTTTTTGGCTGCTACAATGAGCTCTGGGTGTGATTAGCAAACCTGGTCCTTTGCATTATGTAGAATGTACAGAAAATACAGAGGGTAGTCACTCAGGAGAGCCCTTCTTGGTCACCTTTCAGCAGTCCATACCTAGTAAAAACCACATTAATATTTTGGCTCCTGCTGAAATCCCTTTGACTTCACACCTCTAATAAGACTTTAGGTTGAACACATGGCACGATGAATGAGCAAAGTGATCACACACTGAACAGGGTAAAGCTTTAATAAATGTTATAGTGAACTGTGAATTTCCCTAAGTCACTAAGGAAAACTCACTCTAGGAAAATCTCTACACATGTGAAGTACAGTCACTGTAAGCTTTGCTAGTAGAAGTGTCTTGCAAGAAGTACAAAGCTGTGTTAATAAAATCTGAATGGAAATATCCAGATACTGGGATCCTAATTCATGAAGGTGCCAATGGTTTTCTAGCACATTTTTTGAGAACACACATGGATTCTTGAGTACAGCTGCTCTCTTACCCACAGCCCAGCTAAGCATCCTTTTCCCTTAGGGCTTAGAGCAGCCTCAGGTTGAACAGTGAGACCTGCAGCTATTCACCTTCCCTGCAAGTTTATGAGACATTTGATGGGACATCCATCATGCACCTTGGTTCATCAAAGTGGAAAAAGACAGAGTGTTTTACCTTCCAACTATATAACTTTGCATAATAAAACTGTTTAGACTTGGAGATTTTTCTGATGAATGCCAAATGCTCTACAGCAGCAGCCTTCACCAGCAGATCTAAATCACACAGCTTAAATGAAAGCCTACTTGCCAATTTATGCATGAACTTCACTTTTTTCCAGAATCAGAGAAAAAACCTGAATGCACTGTGCCTACAAAAAGGCTTTTTAAAACAGTGCTGCTGCAGTGACTGGAAACACAACTCTATTCCTCTTGCATCTCACAGGTACAATTTTTTTCCCCCTAAGAAGAAATGAAAATGAAGACATTCCTGCAACTGTTTTCACTTTTTTTGAAGGTGTTTCAAAAAGCTTTATCACTTCAGTAGCCATTCACTGTGCTGGCTTTAGTTGCTGAGCTGATTTTCAAGAGGCACAAACGCTGTGAGACATTAAAAAATATAATTAGCAGATAACACATGGCTAATGCTACAGATGTGTCTTCAAGGCAAGACCACATTTTCTTATCATTGGAGGGCTCTTCAGGGCAGCACAAATCCTCATCCTGCTCTGCAAATCCCACTCTGTTGGCAGAGTGATGCCAAAAGGGCTGCTAGTTTCTGACTCCCACTTATAACATGGACTGCACAGGAGGGGGAAACTGCCTCACAGCTTTATAGTTTCTTACAGGTGTCTCCCTAATTCTCCCATCCACTGATGAACATATACTAAACCCATCACAGGCTGGTGCTGAATGCTCAGAGACATTTCTGGAAGGTCTTTCTGCCTTGCTGGGGTTCCCAGCACACTGAAAGATAGGAGCAGTTTCAGAAAACAAAATGCATTTCAATTGGGTTTACTCTCTCGTCCCATTTCTAGTGTTTTTGAGGTGGAGCTGTCCACCTCTTTTTGGAGTGGTATTTTTAGGAAAGGGATCAGATTCTGGCTTTGTGTTCCCCACAAAGCATCATCTGCCAAACACAAGCATTGCAGCTGAGTTCCCAACATATTTGGATACAAGAGGGGAGGTTCTTACCACATTACTATGACAAAAACAACACCTTGCACAGTACATTCTGAACATCTCACATAGCAAGCTTTAATGAGTTAGATCTCAAAGTGAGTTACAAAGTAGGTCGGGAACTGTTTGACAGATGGGAAACCAGGACAGTGAGGTGCTGCAACTTCTGCAAGGTCACAGAAAAAGGCCAGTGTCATGGTCAGAAACAAAACCCAAGTTCTTCCAAATTGTTATCTAGTGCTCTTCAACCCAATACACGTCTCCACCATTAGTCCACATCTTCCCTAAAGCTCATGACTTTACAAGGTCTGACTCCTGAGTGGGTATCAGCATGGGAGCACTAGTCCTGCAGATATCAGCAGTGGAAGACCAGAACAGCAGAGACACTGGGTCAAAGAAAGTGACTGGCAAAGTCAAAGCAGAACCTGTACTTTTGCCATTACTTTCATGTGAGCTCTAATACACATGCACAGCCATGAAGACTTTCTGTAATTAAGTTTTCACTCCAATCCTGCCCATGTGAAGCAAAGGCTACTCCAGCTCAAGAACAATCCAGCCCTGCTGGGACGCAGGTATTTCAGACTGGTGCCCCACTTCTACTGAAACACTGAGCACACCCCTCTCCCTGTCTTCAGTGGTATTTGGAGGACTCTCATTTCTCTGCATGACCCTGCTTCTCTCTGTCACCACTGCATGTGTGAGGTGTGGAGAGGTAAAGGGGTCATAAGCATCTCAAAATGTGATGGATGCTGTCTCACTGACATTAAAGGCTAGCTACTTTTATTGGGATCAAAGTTAGGCCACTACAGATAAGTCCTGACCTATATAATTTTTTATTCTTGCCTGCACTTGTCATGAGCAGAGACAGGGAATGCCAGGAAATGGAATTTCTATTGCATTTCACAGTTCAGACACAGACAGGGCAACTGCAATAAAATCCACCATAAATACTGATTCTGCCTACTAGGAAGGACAGAGTGGAATACAGAGAGCTAAATCCATCAGTAGCCTGATGTCTACTCAAAAATAAGAATTTTGTTCCGGACTCTCAGGAGACAGTACATATTTTCCTACTTGCACCCTCATCAGAACTCTCATCTAGTTCATATCCAGCTTCTGTCACCAAAATCTTCACATCACACACATCTAGCTATGTTAAAGGCTTACGAGAAGACCATCAGCTTTACAGATACAGTAAGTGGCATGTTAACATCACTTATTTTGACTATTTGTTAGACACTTTGTGTAGAGGCTTCAGGAAGATTTAGAAGTGTATTCCACATCCCTCCATGATCAATAGGGAGACAAATACAAAGGCAAAGACTCCTTTTCTCCCCATCTGCAACTTTTTATATATTTGCAGACACACCAACAATACATTAAGAGAGCCAAACATGGAAGAGGGCCTAATTATTGCCTGAAATATGCTTTTTGTAATAAACTGTATTAATCTAGATATTAAAACAGGTAGGTATTAGGTTGTCCAATGTTCAAACTCCACTCTCATTTATTTCAGAAAAAAAGTGGACATAATACCTTGTTGGCACTCTGTAATTTGTCCTTACAGACCATGATGCACACAAGTATTCAGCAAGAGCCACAGCAGAAACAGATGCCAGCAGATGGTATTATCCTGAACAAAATCAATTAAGGACATTTACAATATGTCAAAAGTGCAGCTACAAAAACAAAGTGTAGACCTGTACATCTGTTTCTTAATGAAGCCATGAGTATTTGACAGTTAGCCAACAAACCACAATCTAAACACTACAGCAACACCAATAATAGATAAGGAAATACCAGACATACTCAGATTCTTCAACAGTCCCCACAAAATACAAGATGTCGAGCACAAATTGAATAACCAAATACTGGAATTCCATATGTCATGAATTAATGTAGCTAAAATATAAGCATACGAGTTTTCAGTATCACAGATTTTGTAAGGACGTGATTTGCCCAAAATTTATAGTAATAGGAGTCACATGGTAACAATAAGTTAAGAAATACTCTTCTCCTCTGTAATACAGTCCTCTGGTGTGTTTAAAAGGCTTCTTGGAACCCTGTCACTTTGACTGAAATAAAAAGAAAAGCACTCACAATTCCCTAAAAGTTGTTATGACATCTCTGTTGAGAACGCTGTGACAATACAAGAGGCATGATGAGATACACAGCCAGGTATGTCAATGGCATCTTGTAGATTATATAAAACCCAAATGGACTGAGGGAATTCAGGAGTTATTTGTGCAAGGAACAAAAATCCCTGAGTTCCCAGTGAAGAAGACAAGAGGTGAAAGCATTTCATTGAGGGGAAAAAATTATCTCTTCTGTGCCACAGTTTCATTCAAAGTATTGAGGACTCATTTACAGAAGAAAAGGGTAAGACAGTGAACACCTGCTGCTGAAGATGGCACTTAGTGTCCACTGTGACAGTTGTTATCAGTGTTTGCTGATTTTTTTATCAGTCTGATGATTGATCAGATTTCCACCACTACAAACAGGGATGGGACTGTCCCATTCCCAGTCTGCTGCAACACAATGAAAGCTCTGGTATTAAAAGAGGTGATGGTATCAAGTCCATATAAAATGGTTGTTATTTAGCTCCTAGGGAACTCATACCAATTTCTCCTACGTTAGCTTCCAAATGAATAAAATATCCAGAAATATTTACATTAAGTGTTAATAAGGGCTGAAAGATGGGTTTCTTTAAGGACCCTGGAAAAATACAGCCTTAGCAGTGAAAAACATACTTACACTGTACATCAGAGCAATGCATCATTCATTTTTACTGAGGCCCAGACGACAGTCTCATTAAACCAGAGATGGATTAAAGACAAATTATCTGGTGAGTAATGTCACTATGGGCCATGTAGCACTTCATCCAAGCAGTACCACTGAAAACAGACAACTGGGGAGGGATTGTAAGGATAAAAAACATAAGGCTTTAGAATGGCATTCCTGGGGGGGAAAAAAAAAAATAGTGCTGTATATTTACATTTAATCTGCTTCATAAATTGATTTTTGTCATGTTGCCTGTCAAACCACTGAACAAACTGAATAATTGCTTAAGCAGCACTGATAGAGATGTGACAGATTATTCAAGCATTGTGATTCTTTGTTCTCATATATCTCATTAAGAAATGATGATTGGTTCCATTTACAGCTCTTAAGTTGAATTCAGTAACCACTGACACACGAACTCAACCTGGCATCTACTAATTTTTTATTGTTCTCAAGCAGAAATTGTTCCTGGCAAAGTCGCTCTTGCAAACCATTTCAGTGTAGTGGCTGATGATTTTTTAACTATGCAACACAGAAGGGGAAAAAAAACTGCAACTGACTTCTCCACTGATTTATAGCATCTATGGAATGAAAAGAAATAAAACTTCTTGTATTCTGTACTTCTCCCCTTCTCCCACCTCCTTTTTAGAGAACTATTTTTAACCTGTATCATTTCATTAAATAAATTCACAGCACATCCCTGCAAACAACTGAGCTGGCAGAAGATGGGAACTGTCTTGTGGGATGTGTTCAGCCCCCTCCTCCTCTGTTGTGGAGTTGCAACCTGTTCCTCCACAGCCTGATAACTTTGTAATGATGTTTGAAAGCTGAGTGTAAGCAGTGTAAAATGCTGCAATTCCAGACTGCTGCTGAGTAGTAGGGACTTCTCTCAACTCACACAGGAAAACCTCCAAGCTGTGGAAATCAAAGGCAGAATTTTACAGCAACGTTGAGATGCTACAAATTAAGAGAAAATAAGAGAGAACCAGTTGTGCTTTTGTGAGCTACCCTCTGACTTCAGGAGGAACTACTGCGACCACAAAGCCAACACACAAGGAGACCTCTAAGTACACATTTTACAGGCACCCTCCAAAGCCAAAACTGCAGGTTTTAGACAAGAGGTGGAAAGCAGGGATTTGGTGTAGCAGAGGAAACGTGGAGATAGAGGACAGGAGGAGAGGGAAGGATCATTGTGCTTTTAAATTCTTATTTGTCTGGGTTCATCCCCATTAGCTAACTGAGCACAGGGGCACCACACAGTTTCTGCCTTCCCCTAATGCAACCCAAATATGAAGAGAAATTCTAACTACAGAGTAAATTAACAACATTCACAACGCTCTTAAACAGCTTTTGCCAAATGGCACAAGTTATTGTCTGTGCATTCATTAATGAAGCCAAATAATGTGCTGTTTGGCAAAAAAAAATTACTATTTATTGCTGNCTTCCAACCAACCACATGGCAATGCAAGAGAAAGATGTCACAACACCACACAATCTCCAGGGCAAACACTGGCCCTGAAGCTGCCAGTCATTTTAGTGGTCATTGAAAATGATGAAGTGATGAAGCTGTCCTGTCCAAAATACCCGTGTCCATGCATTTTTCCAGCTCATGAACAAGGAGGGGAATTTAAAAGTCTCTAGAGTTAATTAAGCTGCAGCTGAATCCCATTGCTCTGCTTTGCCCCAGACCTCTCCTTTCCTCTTTCCCCCAGTGCCACTCCCCTGTTCTCAGCTTCAGCTCCTGTTATGTTCCCTTCCAACAGTAGCCAAAGGGCACACCTTTGCTTTCTGGGCACAAATCATCTCAGCTGTTACTCAGGAATCCTTGAATCACTTTCATTGCTTTCCATTAAAAATACAAGATTCATCAGACGCATCGTTCAATGGACTTGTCTACAAAGCTGTGCAAGATTTTTTTTTCAGGGTCTCTCTCTTAAGAGCATAAAATTTATATCTATGACATAAATTACATGGCTATGGACAGGAAACGTAGCCAGTAAAATTACTCCAGATACACCTTAACAATCCCAAGAGCAGAAGTCTCCCTGCAGCCTGCAGTACCTCTATGCCCCATGTCTATGTGCTTTTGAGAACCATTTTTTTCAGCTCATTTCTTGGTACATTCTCCCCCAACATCTAATTATATAGCCCTCTCCTTCCTAAAAGTTGTAAGTGAAGCCTGTGACACGAGACCTTTCCCTTCCTTCTGAATTTTTCCTCCTGTGCTCCAGTGCCTGGGTCATTAGGCCAAAAGGAGTCACACTGTTTTTCTGCTCCATTAATGTTTTCCTCTAAGCATCTTCCCATGCTGCTTCAAGTAACTTGGCTAACAAGCTGTGTGTTGGTTGCCCCCCTCTTCTCTCCCTAGAAGAGATAAGAGGGGTTTGTGCTGTTTCATGGTGCTTTTTTTGCATTTGAGAGCATTTTATTTTGGGAGGGAGAGCTTGTTTGCTTTGCAATATTCAGGTTGCTATGCAATTATGCTAGAGAAGGTGTCTCAAAACACCATGGCTTGCACCCAGAGAAGGA
Source organism: Rhabdornis inornatus (assembly GCA_013397075.1). Classification (NCBI taxonomy): domain Eukaryota; kingdom Metazoa; phylum Chordata; class Aves; order Passeriformes; family Rhabdornithidae; genus Rhabdornis; species Rhabdornis inornatus. The sequence continues at coordinate 927,458 of VWZS01006640.1, forward strand.
GGTGGTGTTTTTGTGATGCTCATCATCAGCCCGTGGAAAGGCTTAACACTGTCAGACTTTCCCCTCAAAAAAAAGCTGAACAAATTAATTACACCCCTGCAGCAAGAAATCCCATTAAAGCAGAGGTGTGAGGCAGATGCTGATCCCACAGCTTTAGATAGTCCTTAAGATATCTCAGTCTGCAGCTACAAAATATCCCAAAGTAAAAGACAAAGACTTTGAATTTGTACAGGTGTTATTCAAGAAAACAGCATAGAGAGCGCAAATGAAGTTTAATGAGCTCACAGTGTCTTGTGCCACTGACAGCACACACCAAGCACTTTGCTATGCCTGAAATTTCCAAAACACCACAGGCTTCATGACTGGGCACATCATGCCAAGTTATACTGGGAGGCAGGAGAAGACAAGAGTGAGCTGTGGGAGGAAATCTCTAAGCCAACTCAAAATAAGAGTGAAGGATTATCCAGGGATGCTCCAGCAATCTCTCTCAGCTATGGCTGAATTTGATTAGCAACCTGTGCCTTCCCTAGCGGAGTTTTCCATGTGGTTGCAAATCCTTTAAGTGCTCTCCTCTCCCTTCAGCTCTCTTCTGTGTTGTTTGGATTTTCTATGTAATTTTGGGGATTTTCACAGTTTTTCATACAATAGTTTCCATCATTTCTGCCCTTAACCATCACAGTGGGGCAGTAGGGTCATAACTGGTAAGTTTGTATGGAAAACATGCGTGGTTGAAGCTTGGTCCTTTGAATTATTTAAGCTTGGCTGGGAGGATGGGATCCTGCTGGGAGCAATCCCACATCACCCCAAGAACTGCCTGGACTGTTCCAGCTCTTTATAGCTCTGGGCAGACCTGGATTCCTCTGAGCAGCTGCAATAACACAGCAATAAAGCGCCCACGCTGTTACCAACAGCACAGAGACAGTGCTTTGCATCTTCAAACCTTAACTAGTAACAATGATTTATATGTGATGACCCTGGCTGAATCACACACAAATAAATATATTTTGAGGACATTGGTGCTGACACAGTGCCCATACTACAAGGAGCAGGACAGTCCCCTGCATAAGGGCACTTAACTGGAGTTAAGATTCAGGCTCAGCTCTGGGTTTACAAGTGACACACTTGCTTGTCTTTAACAAAACAGTGTTAGCATTTTTGTCTTATTTATTTAGATTATAAGTTCTCCTGGGTACAAAGAGTCTTTTACTCTGGTGTTTGCAGTAGCCCTCTCTCAACAGTGCCTGATCTCATCTGAGGTCAGTAAAAGGCACAGTAAAAAAACCCAGTTATTTTAGACCCTTCATATTTCCCTTGCCCATCTCCAACCCTCACATATGCATTGGCTTCTCAGCCTTTGCAAATCTCTACATTTAAGCAGGAGTGGCTGTTCTGGTTTATTTTGCACTGCAACTGAAGCACATCCATTTCTGTGACCGGGGATGCAGCTGGTGGAGAGGGGCACCACATTTCCCAAGTGCCATGGGGGGTTAGGCAGGTTTTAAACACCCTGCTCACCTGAAAACTGCAATGTCACAGAACAGCTCCACAGCACTGGGGGATTCTGTCTTCGGGGAGATATCTGGGATATCCTAGAACCTTCCCTTTGGAGCTCCCAGGAAGACCTGCAAACCTTTACACCCCATCACTGATGAGCAGGGGTGTATTACTCTCCTTGCTCTCTAAATTGCCACACCAGCCCTCACTAAAATAAACAGGGAGGTTCAAGGCTCCCAGACCTCAGAAATTCCACACATCCTGACCTCACTTCACTTCCATCAGCCATGGATGAAACTTCTGGGTCTGCTGTACTCCGGCAACTGAGCATGAGATGTAATTCCCAACTTTTGGGTGTTCAGGCTTGAAAGAACATATCTTCAAATCCTCAACCTAAATTAGTGGGAGCATTAAGAGCAGGAAAATGAGAAGACTCCTGCAGAAAAAAGTGCAAAGGAAATGATCTAGGAGGGACATGCCACAATTCTTCACCCTATTGCAGTTCATGTTCATTTGCATCCTTACAAGTACCTCCTTTTTGTTCCTCCTGGAAACTGTAAGAAGACTGAAACTGTTTATCTCCAACTGGGGATGAAAGAAAATCAAAACAAAAATAAAAATAAATCCTCTATACAACTAAGCCAGCATGTTTTCTCTCGTGTGCTTCTTCTCATTTCACTCTTGAAAAAGGTAATTTAAGAACTAATCTTATGCAGTCCAGTTGTCCAAATCTGTTGATATTTTAACTGTGACCCCTGATATTGCTCAGGAAACGATCAAGGAAAATCAGTGAGCTATTGTTACAGAGGATCCCCAGTGCTGTGCTCAGCTGTTCTACACATGAATCAGATCCAAAACAGAGCTTCCCAGTTTTTTTCCTGGTAGCTTTTTCTTAGCACATCCAGTGTTTAAAAAAAAGGTTTTAAAAAAAAGCTTTTTAACTCAGCCAAAAAATTCTGCTTAAGAGTATTATTTTGATTTAACCTTATACAATCTGTTTGGTGAGTAATTCTGGCATAAAACTCCATATGCAGCTTTCAACATGGAAACATCAGTGAAAGGGCCTTCAAAAGTTTATTAACAATCTGTTATTTATAGCTTGCTTTTTCAAAAGTGATTGGCACAACATTCAGAGGAAAATTATAGGAACCGCCAAGTCAGATAATAAAAAAACATATTGGTGTTAAGATTTGATGGAAAGGTTTTAAGGAACACTATGATTGCTAGAAGTGAGACATATTCTGATTGCTAAGCCAGCTATTTGTCATTCAACAACAGCCCAATCACACACATATGTTTGCAAATTATTGTTATTGTTGTTAATTATTATTTACCGAGAAGCACTGAAATGCAAGGTGGTTTGAATTCCAATGAAAATGACAGATTTCTGCCCCAAGGAATTTTTTATCCCTCCTTTCACTCATTACCTGTTTACTAACAGTACCCACTTAGTTCCAACTTGTTTTCTTGTTATCTAAAATGACTAGAAAATTAGGTCCTATTAAGCAAGCATGAATATAAACTGTGAGTCACCGGTTAAGTGAATACCATTACTGGCAATAAATTCAGAATCCTATTATAAATGACTGTCATTGTCAAGCAAGCCAAAACAATACTACTTTATTCAGTATTAATTGTATCCTTGGATGCTTGAAAGGATTAAGTAACCCCAACTAATATTCTGCATGTAGTCAGGAGAACTGTGTGTGAAGGACAACAAAAATAATTGAGGTCAGTAACCAAGGTGGAGAGAAAAAGAGGCAAAAAGGAAGGAAAACATACATAGAGAGATATTTCAGCTCCTATGTGAAAGCAGATGGAGGGTGAAGGAAGCAGACAGGCTGCTCCAGATGGTGGGAGCGGCGGAGAAGAAGGCTCTCACACCCACTGTGTTGTGGCTGTGATGGGAACAAGAGATTTTGGTTAAAGGATTACTGTGGGGCTCCAAAGAGTTGGGTTCAGCTCCGTCCACCACCTCTCCACCCTCTGGGTTTTGCTTGTTGGGAGCTTTTGGGGTGTCAGCTACCTCTGTGGCTGCCAAAACCACCAATGTTTTAATGCATACCCTACACAAAGAAAAGCTGTGGAATAGATATTTGTTATATTGAACTCCTGAGGGCTGAGATTAATTGTTGGCCGAGGCAAGGATCACATTTGCCTAAGCAAAAACAGCAGGAAAATACCCAAATTGTCTATTCCAACCCAACCCAAATATCTTACTGTCACCTTGCTGGTCAAGGGCCCTCCTTGGCTGCACAGGCATGCAGGTATCCTCTGGCAGCAGGGAGCTCAGACAGGACCAAGATGTACTTCAAAAAGAATATCCACAGAAAAAGAGACAAGGCAGGGAAAAAATGAGGTAAGACGTCAAAACTGGTAGACAAACAGGCTAAAAAAGGAAGCATGAGCACATATGTGAGCTGACAATACAGCAACAGTGTGTCTCCAGAATTAGGTGTTCACCTGAAAGCTTTTGATTATTGAGTATTTGAAATCTTAATTTCAGATGATGAAAGAAAATTGCCTTTAGGCTACACTGCTGCCCCAAACAAGCACTTTCCAAAATGCAGCTGTGAACCAAGAGCTGTCAAAAAACCCTTTCCCACCAATGGCTGCCAATTTTTTTCCCAAACCTCACTATCTGCCTTTAAACCCATTGGCCATTTTACTTTTCTTTCTTTCTCATTTCAATTCCAGCTGAACCCTCAAACCTGTTATTTTCTATAACTGTTCAAGGAAGACCAACAATTTACATCAAAAGATACTAACTCATTATTTTTAAGCCTTCAAGAACAAACTGGACAGAAACCTATTGCTGGAGATAGCAAACAGGATTACTTGGTTTAAAACAAAATGCATCACCTTAAAGGAGTCCTAACAGCCGAAAAATACTGGGTTTTTTCTGCTTTCACTAAATAGAATACACAAACTAAAACATCTGAGTTGTTTCACACCACTAAGTTAAATATTAATATTTGGACCTCAGCTTTCACTCCTCCCGCAGGTGCAAGAGAGTGCTATAAGCACCTCTTAGCACAAATTATCCCTGACTCCACATGGGTTTGACAGCAAGATTCCCAGAGTTATGGATTTTAAGATCAGAAATGACCATGAACTATCATCCTCTGTAAACATGGACAAGAGGTACTTTCCTGCTGCTTGAAGCCTGAGAGCTTTCAGAGCTCCCAGAAAATCATCAGAGATGAGATCCACTTGCCTTCATGGTTTGCTCCAGTAGTTCATCAGCTTTGCTCCTGAAAACCTGCACCTCAACTTCAGCGCTTTGGGACACTTCATTTTCTCCACTGAAGAATTTTTTTAGGTGAAATGTTTCTTTAATTNCTGAACTGAGGAAAATATGAAACAACCTGACAGAGCCACTGCTGCCTCACTGAGGTATCATAAAAAAAGAGGCAGCAATTGCTGGTAATGTCAGCAGAAACTTGAAAATCAGACAAACTCCTCAATCATCACAGGAGGCATCGAGCCAAGGAAAACACAAATATCAACATCTTTCTTTATGTCTCAAGAACTTCCAAAATCACAAGGGAAAAACTGAGTAACTTGCATGATGCTTCAAGTTGAATGGCTAATCAGGGATGGTCTGTTGTGTGATTCCAACACGAGTGCTTTTGGCACCCAGTTGATGAAAAGGCAGGATCTTTGACCAGAAATCTTGAGTGCTCTGGTACCTCCCAGCACCCCCCCTCTAGAGAGGGGCTCCTGCCAGGACCTTCTCACCAGTGGGAGCCAAGGCTGGCCCAAGGCACAGCCCCCACGAGGGTCTGACCACCCAAAAGCAGATGAGAGCAGGAGCTGGATCAGCTGATGGAGTGCCAGTGTGGGGCTGCACTGGGGGAAGGCACCATGAGAGGACAGAGACACAGCACACAGCACGTACAGCTTTGTGCAGATGGGAGTGTTTGTGTGCACGTGGGTGTGTGAGAAAGAAAAGAGGTGTGAGAGGAGGACGAGGAGTGACTTCATCTCACAGCATGAACCAGCACGTACTGGTGTGTGGAAGAGCCATGGAGAGTGCCAGGAGCCCATCAAATGGCGTAAGAGTATGGAAGTGACACAGGCAAACCAAAAATTACCACAGAGCCCCTGAGAAAAACAGAACCACCCATCTGTTTTCTCCATACTGTATTTTAGGAAAGAACTGGAAACTTACTTGAAGCATATTTGTCTTCCCACCCAGCTCTTACTATGTTATGGCTATATCCATGCAACTCCCTCTGTTATCCTTACTAAGCTTTAAGCAATCTACCACATCATTTTTAAGGACAGCACCAGTATTTTCATAGTTACTAAGTTTGAGCCTTTCTAAATATTGGAACTTCATCATAACTCTGATGCCAATTAGGCCTAACTACAGATATCTTAGAAATTTGGGGTTGATCTAATTAGGCAGATCAAATGATGGAACTTTTCTCTTTCACTACTGGATGAAATGGTATTTCTTATTACTTCTTGGATGCCAAAAGCGAAGGTTAAAATGCTTTAGACATAATATACTTTAAATGTGGAGGAAAAAAAGTGATATTTCTGTGATCATTCATCAGATTCCTGCTACTGTGAAACTTCACACCTCTCAAGGGCTGGGGCAGAAATCCCCCTCTCCCTCAACTGGACCCTCAATTCCCTTCTCAATGTGTCTTCCAGGGATAACTGGGTACAGCTACACTAGGTGAATCTGTGGAAATTTAAAGGGAGACGAGCCAGATCTTCTTTCTTTAAGCACACTTTTCTTGAATTGGAAGGGACTCTAAATTACATTAGTTACAGATCTGGCCCCTTTGCTATGATTTTATTTTATCTTTAATTTATCTTGCTTATTTTTTCCTAGCTACTTTTTCAGGATCTGTAATTTCACTGTCAATGGCTTAACAGCAAACAGGTCCAGTTCCGAGAAGGGGCACTCAATTAACCTGTGCACATGGAATGTGGTTCACTGTCCCACATGGACTGGCACAGCCCAAGAATGGATCAGGACCATCATACATATTGTAATATAATAACATATAAACTATACCAATAATCATGTATTATAAAATATATTAATAATATTAATTAGTATTAACAAAATCTTTTGTTGACACTCCAGTACCTGAGAGGTTGCAGCCTCAAAAGAAGATTGCACATGCTTTACTATCTGCATAAATACAGAACAGAGTAAATACAGGTTTGGGTACATCTGAGCCAATCACTGCACGCTACTACTTCTTAAGAAAAATATTATTGTCAACAGCACAGAGCAAACAACACAGACCTCAGCCACCAAAGGAAAATTCTTTGGGTGGAAAAGGGCTGCTTTCCTCCATATAATTCAATTTCAGCATCAATGTGGCTGGACATGATTTACAGAGACGTGTAAATAATTTATTTCAGCTCTGAAAAGGAGAGCTGGATACTCATTAGAGGTTCCTTGAAGCCCAAATGATGTAATGATTAACTGACTTAGGATCTTTTTAATAATTCCAGCAGATTTCAACTCTCCCATGTTAAAGATCTGCTGAAGAGCTTTTGTTCAGATGAAAGGCTCTTTTCTGAGAACAAATCATTATAAGGTGCACACATAGATTTAATATCCACAAATCAATGCACTTGAAATAAAATAAGCTTTTAAAGTTTCTTTTTCACTTTCTCCCCTGATTTGGGGGTTTAGTGCTTTTCTTTAACTAGCCAATTTTACCCCAGGCAGTTAAGACAGCTGCATGAAAAAAGGCCATTTTTCTGTTAAAAGTGCTTTTAGTACTTTGGCATCCTGAAATGGAACGGCAGAAAAATGCAAAATACAGCTACTACGATCCAGTACATTTCATGTAACATGCCAAGTTTTTCACTCTGGGCTAGAGAAAAATCTATTAGCTGGCGAGATCAAGTGTTGGCTGTCCAACATGGTTCAGCATTACAGTGCAGGGGGGATCAAAGCAGATTTTAACCCCGCTCCTAAATAATGCCAGAGGAAAATGTTTTGGTACAAATACATTAAAGCTATTTATACTTATATAGCTTAATCCCTATTTAAATACTTTCTTATCAATAACTGAGAATGTTTCCCATCATTTAGGCTCCTGAATCCTGTGTATCTGCTGCTCAAGTCAATGAACCGCCCTTCAGTGGAAATGGAACAGGCACTTTAATGATTTGCACAGCAATGGACTAAATTTTTTAGAAGCTTCACATCCTAGTAAGTCACACCAGACCTGGTAGGAACTGCAGGTGCTGCACTAGTGGGTGGCTAAGGACAGAGCCAAAACTCAGATTCAAATCTTCTAATTATCAGCCTGCCCTTGGAAGCTCAGGAATGCACAACCAGAAGGCAACCCACGTGTGGGCTGTTAAACACACATATATTCATAATTAAATTCAGCTATGTCTGAAAAAGAAAGCAGATCTATTTTCTTTATATGGGCCCAGGTTCGTAATCCAATTATTTCAATTTTCTAAAACTTTCTAGATTGACTGTTAAGTCAAACTTAAAAACTTCAGATTCCACTCCCATTAGAAAGAATGTACTCACCAAACTGTGAGGCTCAGACAATGGTTAATAGTTTGAGACACTAATTGGCCATATTTAATGAATTTAATTTGAAACAGCCATGCTAATATGCATAATTATTAACTCTGACCAGCTTTACCTTCCTTGGGACCTACACCAGCTCCCACTGACAGTGGGATCCGGATCAAGGCCACAGCTTTAATTCTTCCTGAACCTCTTCAACAGCATAAATTAACCCTCACAGGTGGCTTCGATGCCACTACCAGAGGGGTGACAGAGTGGGAACCCCAGTGAATTGTCCTGCTGCTCCAGCAAACCTCGGAGCATTAAAACTTTCCTCCCCAACACCCCTTTGCTCAGGAAGGGAACTGCACACCTAAGGTGACAAAGCAGGGCACGTCTCTCCCAGCACGAAATTCCCACAGCAAAAACTCAATGGAGGTGACAAGAATCCATCAAACCACTTGGCTCTTACGCTGCATTTTGCTTCTTCAGAGACCTGGACAGACATTAATTTGATTTACTAAGTCAGTGTTTTCCTGAGGGCTGTGCTATCAAGCCCATCACGGCCGAGCTGCTGACCCATGTCCATGTTAAACCACCAGCCTGGCTCCTACTCACCGCCTGTTTATAGGAAACCAGCGAGCCCACGAACCAGAAATACTCTGTTTATAGGGAGCCCTCCCTTGGAAGCAGAAAGAAACTCAAATATTACAGTCAAAACTTGTTCAACTGTGTTTTGGAGCGTAGGAAAAGCACTACTCGGGATTAACAGCGCTTCGTTTCGAGACGCGCTTGAAGTTTCAATTAAAGCGGTGGGAACACAGCTCCGAGAAGCACTCGCAATCCAACCCAACTCTAATTACAATGTATACACACACAGCAGCCCGTGCGCTGCCTCCTCCTGCACTCCCGGCTCCCTACCTTTGTAGTATCCTGAGATCAAAAATTAGTTTTAACAAAAATAAAACTCTTTGCTCGGCCAAAAAGGCACCAGTCTGTACCCCGCTCCCTTGCACCATCTGTGCGTGTTTTTCCTCAGCCTTCAAAAAAAAAAAAACAAAAAAAAACCCAACAAACAGCTCTAACGTTTTACTAATCTTTATATCTTTATGCCCCGCCACCATAAATAAAACAAATAAAGCCCAACAACAGCTAAGCATCGTAGCTAAAACACATCCAATCCACTCCGATTATTTCTGCTCGTCTATCCACGAATAGCTGCAGCCATCGTCTTTAGGGGAAGCGTGCAAGTCAGACCGCATTTATTTACAGTTGCACTTGGAAGAAAAAACCTTCCCCTGTCTCCTCGTTCTATGAATATTTTAAAACACTTGGGATTTTTCCTTTTTATCGCTTTTTTGGGGGGTATGGGAGGAGGGTGAGGGGTGATGCTAGCCCAGCTCCTGCCCCACAATTCTGTTTTTCTCCGTGCTCCCAGGTCGCTCCGACTTCTCGCTCGGATGGATGCGCGGGGCGCGCAGC